>DF242079.1:0-63653 GCA_000507305.1 Breviolum minutum Mf 1.05b.01 | reverse complement strand
GGGTGCCATTGTAGTGTGCTATGGTTGGGGGTGACGACCAACTTTGGGGGAGTTGACGTGGTGCCATTGCTGGGTGCCATTGCCATTGTGGTGTGCTATGCTGGGGTGCCAATTTCTGTTTCATATCTTCCTCCTATATTCAGGGCCACCAATTTCACTCAGACACCCGAGAAAACAACAATGAATTTTGTCTTGAACTTCTTGCAGACGTTACACTGTTCTCTACATTGATAACACAAAAATTGGTTTTGGCTATCTGGGGTTTATGCTGGTATAATTTTTGGCAAAATACAAAATGTTCAAAAAAGTATTACAATCCATTAGATGACAAAAAACACGAGGGCCAAACAAAATTGGTAGGAAAGAACAGACATGACAAAAACAAAAAACAAACACAATCAGATAGAAAACAAAACATAACATCCGCAACGATTTGGAGAAAATGAAACAAGGCACTTAAACAATGCAAACAAAGATATTATGAAAAAATATTTTTTCATACTTTTTGAAGCAAAACAACAACTGATTGAATGTGAGATATGCCACTGTCAAATGAAAGGTGGGGTCTTAATGTAGGAAGGCATGATAAAACAAGCATCAGTGTCAACAATATAAAGGAAAGAGGAACAACAGTCGAGACACATGCCCAATGTTCAGTCTTAATGAGCAAGAAAACAAATTAAAGTTTTTCCTGATGTCATTGAAGCAAATGACAGGATAAAAAATGACAATTAAATGTCGAGTCGAGTCGAATTTTTCAATTTGATGATATCAGTATAGTGTTAAAACACGCATATTACCTGAAAGTATCATTGGTCAAACCAAGGAGCTTGACGATGACACTGTTCACAAAAAATAAGTTGCGTAAGAGAAACCGATATGAATTTTGGAAAATGAAAGTAGTAGAATAGATGCACTTGATTTATCACTTTCGATATTTGATTTCCCTGCATCAAATTAGAGCAGTATTTGGGTATGCGGTATGGCGATTGTTCCCCAGATAGCGATAGCTATAGGGTTCTTACTTCCAATAGGGGGGGAGGGCGAAGAACCACTTTGGCAGATTGGACGTGGCACCAGGGGGGCATTGCAGGGTGCAGTGGACGTGGTGCCATTGCTGGTGCCATCGTAGGGTGCCATTTAGTGCACGTAGGGGAGTGGACGTGGTGCCATTGCAGAATGCCAGTGTAGTGTGCTATGGTGGGGGGGGAGAGGGTGACGACCCCATCCAGAAAATGCGTCCAAAAAAAAACTGCTTTGAGCTTCTGGCAAACCTTACACTGTTCTCTACATTGATAACACAAAAATTGGTTTTTGCTATCTGGGGTCTATGCTGGTAATTTTTTTTACCAACTTACTTGTCGTAGATTACCGATTACCTAAACGTGGCACCAAGAACAAAACTTTTGTGAGAAATAGAGGGTAAAGGCCACCTCAATTTTGAATAATGCAATGATGAGGCAAATGATGAAAGACGCAATGTTGTTCTGAATATCCGTTCTCTAAATGTCAATTTTCAATGACAATGTAAATAGTTTCTCTGATTTGCATTCATGGTATACGACGCTACTACGTACTATATCATGTTTATATCGACATACTTTACTTTGTGCTCGTTCTGTTGAATTAGTTGATGTTTTTGTTTTCGCGGTGCTGTTTGGTTACACGGCAGTTGTACTGTTTTTGTCATGTTACCGGTTGATGTAATGGATGAGGTTATGTGATCATGGTAATGATGGCATACTGTTATGGTTTGAAATGGTGATAATTATGATGAAATAAATTTTTTTTGGAATGAATGTTTTACGATTTTTGAAGTCGGATGCATTTCCACGTATGTTTTTTCTGCCGCAAAATTTTCAGTTCCCACCCAGTGTGAAGTTGAGAGAAGCAAATCTTTGTTTCAAAATTTCGTGAAGGTGCGTTTGCATGCAGCAAGTTGTAGACTGCTTGATTCCCAACTGTGTTCGAACTCAACCGTGTTTACGACTTACGACCTGTCGTAGGGAACTCAAACGGTTTGATACATGAGCGGGTGTGCGTATTTTTTTCAATCAAGCAGAACGTACATGTACCTGTGGCGAGCAAACAGCACAGCCCTCTTTTTGTTTTGTGTGGATTGGGAAGGGAATCTTGCGCCATGGATTTTGGTTGATGAGCAGTGCATCTGATGCAAGGAGTTCAATGATGCTTTTGCAGACTGAGATGCACTCAACTTGGGTTGTTTTGCAGTGCAGGAGGGGCGTTGCCCTGCATCCACAGGATTGGGCTTCAATGCAACTGCAACAGTGAGGGCGAACGAAAGAATGAGTATCACAGATGCGTTCGCGTTATGTAGAATTGTTGATATCGTGAGGATGAGGATGAGGAGGATGAGAATGACCATTGTAAATATGATGTAAATATGAAACATAGCTGTAAGTGAAATTGCCAGACACCTTTCAGCCAACTTTGCATTGAAGGGGATCCCAGAGACTACTGCATTTGCGCAGGCTGGTGCATTTGGTTGTATTGACACATTCAGTTTGCAAGGTCCGTAGCATCAGTGGTATATTGGCATCGCTTTCAGCTGTCGAGCTGCTTGTTTCTTGTTCCGCAGCCGTGTGGCCTTTTGCCCGAGCGGTTACACTTCGCATATGGCGTAGTTTGAGATGTTCACAGTCTTGGGCTGAAGATTGGAATTTGCAGACTGAAAAATAATGAGCCAAGGTACCCCAAGGTGCTGCTTGTCAAAACGATCAACAACATCTCACTTCTATGTTAGCTATCTAAAGAGAAACCACTAGCAGCTCCTGTTTTCTACTTTCATGAGTGTATCCCCTGACAGAGTCACAAATATGATCTGTAAACATACAACGCACAAGAAAATTGAACTGCAAACTACCGAAGGCTCAGCTAAGGCAAACCAAAAGGAAACCATTCTTGCTCCATAAATCAGCTTCTTTGACTGGAGGGTTTCCGGAGACAGGTTTGTTGGATCATCTGGGGATGATTGAGGCGTTCTAACCTTGTGTTTTTCAATTTTTGAGAAACCATCCGTGCCACTTTCCGTGATTTGTGGATTTTCATTCGCAGGATTCTTCAAACAAGTCGCAAATATCTTACCCTCACCTCTACGTACCTACACCCAGGTCATGTGTCGCTTGGATCTATGTGTTGTCCTCCTCGTTCTGACCCAGGCGCGTATCAATAAAAAGAGGAACTACCTCAATACTTTCACCTGTAATCAGGTGTCTGCTATCCACGACTCCGATCGACATTCCAGGCCAAAACGATCCAAAACGATTGCCCATGCTGAAAATGATGGGATTGAACTGATTGAATGTCTGCGTATGGTTGGATTGAAGATTGAATGTCATGACTTTTGAACAGACAACTCGGAGGAATGGTGCACACTCTGCTGCAGATGAGCTGATGCGGCGCGATAGTCCAAAGGCTGTGACAACGAAAGAGTGGAAACATGTAGAAATGGGTCAAAACTCAAAACATGTCCAATCGACATCGAAACGACTCGTTGACATTGGGGCTTCGATGTTGTCAGGTGAGACGATCACCCTCCCAGGCAAATCAGATGTTATGTGGGCACTGAAACCAGGTGAAATTGAAGATGTAGAAAAGTGGAGAGAAAATTAAAAGTTCAGAGTGAAGAGAAGGCAAAGGACAGCTCCGGCAAAACTTAGGAGTCAAACATTCATTGAGCTTTTCTTGCGGGTTTGGCTCTTTCATCCTTCAAGGAGGATGCAGATCCCGACGAGGCACCAATAGATTTATAGCCTTATAGCACATGCACTTGTCTCACCTTTTGTCCCTGCAAGACAAAGACTTTGAGATGCAAAGCAGCAACGAGTGTTTTGCTTTATCTCGCGTTTGGGATTTCTTTGCTTTGTGAGCTTCGCGGCAGATCGCTCAGCAAGAAGCTCCGAAGCAAGTCGTGCGAGATCTCCTTTCCACAGCACAGGCACGTATCAAACTTGGCTTCCGCTTCTGTTGTATCATATCTTATCATTTGCTGAATACATTAGCCTTAAAGTCTCTGGCGGGCGTTGTGGTGCTCTTTGTTTCCTTGAGTGGTAGGTGCCAGGATGTTCGGGTTTTTTCTTAGTCTCAGGTATACTTTTTGTCCGACTTTAGATCGTGATTTTTGGCAAACCTCGGAGTTTTAGCCGTATTTGAACATGATCAGTATGACAGTCGGATGTCAGTCGTGTCAGGAGTCCAGAGACCGAGAGGCCTTCGAGGCAAAAGAGTTGTACGATCACTGTGAGTCATGGGTGTCACGCAGTTTCCAGGAATTGTTTGAGAGAGCTTCAACAAATGTGCCTAGAAGCTTTGTGCACTGCAAACTTGCACAGCAAATACTTTACACTGTTTAGACGTGAGTCACTTGAATTTGTTTTCTTTATCTCTGTTTGATTAAACACATCTGAGAACTTTCTCACTGCCGATGAAGGCAGCTCTGAGAGATGGTGAACGAATCGGCCTTGATGAAGCAGAATTGCAAGCTTTCAAGGCGTACAGATTCAGAAAACTCAGCGATCAAAGTGCTGTGCACTATATGTTTTCCTAGAAGTCTTGCTAGAAAGAGAGGACAAAAGCAATAAGAAACACGTACATCGGATTTTCTCATAAGACTTCATGCGGCCTTACTCCAAACAAAGATAGCCGGAAGGATGGCCATATTGTTTGAGGCAAAATAATTGTTTACTTATGCTCTGGGATCTTGCGTCTTTTTTCCGGATATGCAGGTTGTCTCAATTGGCCTTCAAATTCCAAGGGCAAATGGTAAACTAGGCACTTTGTACGGTCTGGGATTTCTCGATGAATTTTCGCTTCCTGGAAAGAAATCTTCCAGTTCCAATTTGTTTTTCTGATAAATCCTCAGTTTCTGTTTTTCTGATAACTCGGAGCATCTAGGAAAGCTTTGAGAATCCTCAGAAGCACTATAGCGACTCGTCTGGAGCAGAGGTGCATTGGCTGATGTCGTTGGGTGCCATTGAGGGTCGACTTGGAGTTCGATCAACAGAAGTTTCAATCTGTGATAACACCGTCCGAACTCAGTTTTTGATAAAAGCCGTGTTACAGGGTGCATCTCAAGAGTTCGGCTGGGACTTTCAGCGCTCGGCTGGAATTTCCCAAGTTTTCGTTTGGATTTTGCCGCGGGATGCCATTGGGGAGAGGGGTGTCCTTGCGGCTCATGAATCGTCCTTGTCGTCGTCATAGTCACCATTGCCATCGCCATCGCAGGCGGCACCACCACCACCACCACCACCTCCTCCTCCTCCTCCACCACCACCATGACCACCATCACCACCACGACCACCATCACCACCACGACCACCATCACCACCACGACCACCATCACCACCATCACCACCATCACCACCATCACCACCATCACCACCATCACCACGATCACCACCATCACCACCACCACCATCACCATCACCACCATCACCATCACCATCACCATCACCATCATCACCAGCCATCATTCAACCATTGCTATTATCCTGATTATTCTCCTCATCGTTACTGCCATCATCACCATCTCAGCTCATGATTGGCATCGTTGTCGTGGTCATCGCGTGCATGACGATTACCACCATCATCATCAGCATCTTCCTTCTTATCATATGAGATATTGATTAGGATCCTCACTATCATCAGCATCAGCGTCACCATTTCCACTCCACTATCGTCACCATCATGGTCATCACCTGCATTGTTTTCATCACCACCACCATCATGATGATTATCTTTAGCAGTGATTATCATTCTTATTTAATTGACACTATCCTCATCATCATCCTCATCCTCATCATCACTACCATTGTCATTCCATCAGAATGTAGTAATCACTCTCAAGTGCATTATAGGCATCGTAGTCATGATCAAGACAACCCGCAGAGTCATTAGCATTTTTGTCACATGTAGGTCCCAAACTAGGCGTATCATTTGCCGTGATTTACCCAATGAGACCTTTTGTCTAGACGTTTCGATCCTTTCTACAAATCTACAAGAGAAGATAGAAGGCATCGAGTGCAGATTGAATAAAATGGCTGGCAAGATTCAGCCAAGGAAGACAAATGAAATGCATCTGAAACTTCTTGAAATCTGCTGTTCGCACTTCTGCTAGAGCCAGACGAGGGTTTTCAGAATACAGAGGGAAATGCGAGAGTTGTACAAGGATCTATGGAAGTGAGCGCCTGAATACTGAGAAAAATTATAGGAAAACGGAAAACATAAGCAGTGGCGGCTCAGTATGCTGAAAGCACTCCTGTCCTGACTTGACATGTTGTTTGCGCTTCGGCCTGACAGGCACTGATTGACGAGCAAGAAATCCTGCAGTCACTGCAGTCTGGATCTTCTGACTCTGTGCTGGACTCAGGATGAAAAGTCAATGAACGGTTGACGCGAGAATTTTGCCCTTCAAATGCCGCCTTCATTTGAAGGATCGCTGCTCTTCTAATTTTTGTTGTCCTGTCTGGTCTCTTGTTCAAGCGTTTTTTCGCAAATCGTGAATCTAGTGGCTCGAAAAGGGTCTGCTGATTTGAAAGACTGAGCAATTGAATGAGCCCTTTATTGCAAGAAAAAAAAATATACTTTCAACCGGAAGGATTACTATAAAATGAAGGGGTTTCTTGAATTTGAAGACGAATTACTTGAAGGAGCGCGGGATACGGAAAGCTCTTGAAACGGAAGAAGACTGTCCGGGAAGATGGTTTCTTTCGGCCTTTGTTGCAACCACTAATTAAGATTGCACTACACTAGCTGTGCGCAGACAGGCCTGGCATTGGCCATCTGGCTGCACAAAAAGCATCAAAAAGCGCAATTGCCTTGCCTTGGGGGTTGCGCCAAAGATTCGAGTAGAATGCGTGCTGCAGAACCATGCCAGAGAGTGTGAGGCACCGACAAAAAAAATGATGGGGCTATGCTGGTTCAATTTGTTTCTTGGTTTGTTTCTTTGTCTTGTCTTCTTTTGTTCATGTTGTTTTGTGTGTTTATTTGTCTTGTTTTGTCTTGTCTTGTCTTCTTTTGTTTTGCTTTGTTTTGCTTTGTTTGTTTGTTTGTTTGTTGGTTGTTTGTCTTTGCCTGCATTTTTCAATGAAACGATCAGCTATGGTAGAATATTTCTTTGTTCTTGGTTCTTGGTCAATTCGCTTTCATCTTGAACAGATTTGGGCAAGCTTCCCACGCTTGTGGTCCTCTGTGAAAAGAAAATTGTGTGCAAAATGCCTTGGTCAATTGTGGCATTTGCATTGCGTTGGTGTCACCGAGGCCAAGTCTCTCCAGACTGCCCAAGCTCCTGAAGATGATGCACCCTGGCAGCTGAAAAGAGTGATGAAAGGGACAGAAACCCATGTGGAAACCATGAAACAATTTGACACTGACTTAGTGCATGTAGATGGCTTGATTTTGCTGATTTCACAGACTTTTGCGCTTCGAGGCACTTGGGCCTTTGCTGTCCGTGTCTGAGGGAAGCAGTCTATAGCTTGCTATAGTCAGTCTATATCAATGTATATTGTTTGCATTTGTTTGCTTTTGGTAGCCTTGAGAGTTTGCTTGCAAAACCCTGCGAAATAGACGAAGATACAGACATGTTTGAGTCATTGGGTCATTTGAAGTAGGTCCGAAGCTGAGAAAGAAGAGGCCGGAAAATCTCGGAGAACTTGGAGTTCGAAGTTTGCGAAGTTTGATGCCAATTTGACACATGTGACACAGCCAATTGCTAATCATACTAAGCACATTAGCTTAAGCTTAGCCTACAAAGCTTAGCTTTGCAGCTTTGGCGGATTGGCACAAGGAGAAGACTGAGAAGACCGAGACTGGTGATCATGGAGCCAAGGCACGAAACTGACTTCACTGAAGCGTAGCATGTGGAACAGCAATTTCAAGTGACTGAATTGAAATAAACATAGATAAACTTGTTTTTGAATTATTTAACTCATCAAATCAAAACTGAAACGCAACACTTTTCGTTGGTACTTTTCTCCTCTCCGAGCTTTTCGTTTCGCGGATTTGTGGACAGGACAAAAAGGTGGAGATCGACTACATAGGAGATTGCTTTGGAGTGTTTGGAGTGCATTTGGCAAAGCTGATGTTACTTTAGTGATTTAGTGGACAGTAATGATATATCTGATATAGTAATGATAGAACTTCTGAAACTGTCAAAGATGCAAGTCTGCAAGAAGCTGAAGGATGTATCATACCTCAATGGAGCGCCTGAAGCCCAGGGGTGTGACACGGTGTGACTCATGACAGAACCAAGTAAATGCTGACCAAAAGCCCGACTTTTGAGCGGCCGCGCTCGAAATCTGGAGATGCCTACGGTTCTCAATGACGATTTTAGCTAACCGGTTCCATGGGATGAACAATGAAGGATGCGTTGTGCACTTCTCAAGTGCGATTCGAACACAAGAATCGAGTAGTTCATCAGTTGAGCGAGTGGTTCATCTCTCAATGAAGCTTGCCATGGTGGTGCCTTGCAAGATTTTTGTTTGTGCCAGGACGGAGACTGGATATGCGCGGAAGCTGCAGACGTTCCCGATGCTTGACAGCAAACAAAAGTCTCAGATGCTTTTTCATTTTCAAGCCCCACACTATGATTCAATTGATTTCAATTCTATGATTGTACTTAGATCGCTGCACCCAGTCATCCCACTCCTGAGTACAGGGTAATTTCCGTACCGACAATCTGCTTAGCGAAGATTGATATCTCCCATGTATTGGGACTTGATTCATTCCCAGAAGCCAATAGGAATTGAAATTCACAGCACGACATACAGATTGGTGTTTCAGGATACTCAAATCTACGACGATGCACAAAGCAGGCAAGGCATCTGCGGCAAGTGGCAGGGCATCTGCGGCAGTAACGCCCGATGCAAAGCAAGACATACACGATCCTTTCAGTGTGTAGAGTGTGGAACATTGTGGAACCACTGGATCAGTCTCAAACTTGCTTGGCTTACAAAAAAGACTCATACGTTACGACTTTACGAGACTTTTGTGTTGTGCCACAAGGTGCTTTTGGATGCTTTGGATGCTTTTGGTGCTTTCTTGTTGTGGCCTGAAGGACCAGAAAGAAGCTCCGCGAAGGAGATGTTTGTACAGTCGAATGTCCTGATCCTCGGTACTGGCAGGACTTCCGTGGCTTCAGAGTGAAGTGCAGAGTGAAAATCGGCAACGTGTAGCAAAGTTGAATGTAGAACGTGTAGCGAATGTGTATTTACGTTTTTTACATTTAGCAAAGTTTGAATTTGAATCACTTTTAGATAACTGAAAGAGCTATGTCGTTCCTGTTCCAGAAGCCTGAGCCATCTTCACTGGTTTGCAAGAGCGGTCGCTGGCGGGATGAGGTGGGCTCACATGAAAAGACGGGACTATCACAGAGAGTTTAAAAAGCACGAAAAGCAATTCAGTAAACCTTATGGATATCTCAGATGGAAGAATTGTCCAAATGAGAATCAGAAGTACAACATGGCTTTCCAAGGAAAAAATACAGAGTTGCTGCTTCTGTGCATCAGTTGATTGGTACACGGCAAGGACTATGAAACAACAGCAACACACACAAACACACACACACACATTATGTAGCTTTGCCTATCCTGCAAGAAGGGGTTGCTTCTCTGGTCTCAGAAAGCTTTTTTTCTGAGGTTTCTCGAATCAATGTGAAAAAGATCCGGTGCGAGACTGGAGGCCGTGCTTGGTCCTTCCACCTTTCTTATTTTATATGCATTTTGTCATTTTGTATTCATTTCAGAATTTCAGATTCCTCCCACTGGTCAAACATGTTCCACATCAACATACTTTGGTATACAGCCGAACCCTCTGTCAACGCTGCGCTTCAAGGCCGTTGGTTTTTCATGTTGGGCATCCTGGTGATCCCGGTGCCGTGTTGCGCTTGCTGCTGTGTCTTTGCTGTCATGAGAATGCGGCGCAAAAAGGACAGCCATTTGCCATTGTCAATTGTAGAACTTAGACAAGGTTGATACCTTTCCTTTAGTCCATTTGGGTCAGAAGCTTTCATGAAGATTGCAGAAACAAAGTGGCCATGGCATTTAAAGCAGCCAGTTTTCTTGGCATTGCCGGAAGTGTTGTTGGATTTTTCGAGCGATTCAAATTGCGCGGGAGCTCTTTTCTGTTACAGGATCCAGCAGCCCCAGCAGTGCCGCCACCAGCCCAGTCCGCTGCCGAAGCACAGGTGCGGATGTTCAGACTCCAAAACTAAGGGTTACATATGAGGGGCTCGTACCCCTGAAAAGAATGGGCCGGATGACTGCACTAAGTGCTTTGGCCGTATCAAATTGCCATGTTTCGACATATTTAAAATACTTTCATTTGTCTCCTAGATTGTGATTGATTTCTTTTCATTTGCCTCTAGAAGCATTGCCCGGACATTTCTGTTCGCTTGTCTCCCAGATTTGTTTGAAAAACTGTTTGCATTTGTCCCCGAGAGCTCCGTGCTACATGCAGGAGTCCGATGATTGTGCTTGCAAATCCATATTTATGTGTATATTAGAGNTACTACTACTACTACTACTACTCCTGCTGCTGCTGCTGCTGCTGCTGCTACTGCTACTGCTACTGCTACTGCTACTACTACTACTACTACTACGACGACTACTACTACTACTACTACTACTACTACTACTACTAGTACTACCACTACCACTACCTCTATGACTTGTGAGCGTGAAGGATGGTGCCGAAAACAGCAAAAACCCTGTAAAACGATATCGGCCCCCCCCAAAAAACGATAACCCTTCAAAAACATACTAGACAATTATAATATATTTTGACGGCGCCTCTAATATGTAAATATATATACATATATAATATATACATATTCTTTCTTGAATTAGAAACTAGCATCAGTTAGAGCCAAACTGCAAGGAAGCCGACTTTGTCGATTGCCAACTGGTCATTCCAACTTACATAAATTTCGGATTCCAAGCTTTGTGTTCACATTTTTTGCATTCGTTTTTGTTTAAGGCAATTCTCTCGGCATGTCATTCTTCGCACATGTTGGCTCCTAAAAGGTTCAGTGGAGGGCCTTTTAAGCTGGTCATTTTATCACTCGCATTCTTCGCAGATTTCTCATGCGTTCGCATTCGTTCGGGCGTTTCCCAGTTTTCCAGGGTTGGTTTCCTCCGTATTCTGACATCTGTGTTTTGGCCGCGAGTTGCAAGATGTTTCGACTGAATGTAACTTTCACCTACTTTCACCGTTTGGAGTCTATGCAGGCACACTAGTGATCCAAATCTTGCGTTTTTTTCTTTTCTGCTCGCAGGATCCAGCCCCAGCAGAACCGCCCGCAGCACAGGCGGCAACTGCCGAAGCAGAGGCGCAAATACTTTCAGCAAACAGAAACTGACAAACCGGACGATTTCAACCTTATGAAAGTGTAAGGAAAGCATGGGAAAGCAGGTGCAGGCAAGTGTTAGATAGGGAGTGTAGTTCCCACTCTGAAGGAACTGTTCTCAATGGCAAGTCTTCTCAGGAACTTCGAGAAGTTACATTAGCTTTGTTTTTAAGATGGTTCCTAGATTTTTTTGTTCTTAGCTGATCCATCGTAAATATGCAGATGCCTAGCTTTCCCCCTGTGCATTTTCCTGGTGTACAAAGTCTGTGGTGCCTTTGTAGACAGCTTTCGCCTTGACGTTGCAGGCTTACAAGACATTTTGTCATGATTTTAATGATTTTCGTTTGTTCTAACTCTTGCTCCTTTCGAACTCGCCAGGCACCAAAATAGCTGGACCTCTCTGAGTGGGGACCGAATGGAAGTGACAAGTGACACACAGCAGAAGTGACAACAATTTAACACAGGCTTTGACAGGCTTTGACTAAGTCTGACAAGGCATCGGCGTCGCAGAAGTTTCGCACTGTGCATCTGCCTCTGAGCGCGACACAAAGACTGTCCTTCGTCCTTCCAGCAAAATAATGAGTCGAAGATCTGTGCAATCAAAGCAGCACCTGAGAAGGTTGGTGCAGAAGCTGTAGGAGCTACATTGAGTTGTCAGGCTGGACGTCGAACATGGCACACGCATGCATTGGGTTTGCTCCTGAGTTTTGAGAATGTCTTTGCTCTTCATTTTGTTATCTTTGTTTCCAAATTATTACCTTTTCTGATTTTTCTGCATTCGAGACCGTGGGTCTTGGCCAAAGCAGATCTTAAACACCTATCATGTTTCCAAAGTTTTGCAATTTTTTACTTTCAAGCTGCACTACAAAGCTCCCAAGCTTTGTGAGCTTCGTCTACCAGTTGGGACCCTGACTTGAACGTTTTCTGAGGTGCAAACGGCATCCTTGCTAAGGTCCGGAGATTAGTTGTTCGCCGTCCATGTCCCCATTGCCACTGTGGTGCCATAGATTGCTTCGTCGATTGTCATTTCGTGCTTCTTTTCCATTCTTGGGCAGCACATAATTGTCCATAGTTGGTAATAGTGAGAACTCACTCTTGGACCCTCGGACGTTGTCAAAGATGTGAAAGCACCTGTCATGCCATTCACACTTTAAACATGATTAGTTGCTATCTTGCTAACACATTTGAGAG
Source organism: Breviolum minutum Mf 1.05b.01 (assembly GCA_000507305.1). Lineage (NCBI taxonomy): Eukaryota > Dinophyceae > Suessiales > Symbiodiniaceae > Breviolum > Breviolum minutum. Next base: position 51,100 of record DF242079.1, on the reverse strand, counting down.
GTCCAATTTTTTTCAATATTTGTGGGCAGTCCTTCATCCTTTAACTGCGCCTCACACGACTTTGCACACCTATTTGCTTTCTCAGAAATTCGCAACTTTCATGCCGCAATGAGTCCAACATGAATGCCCACACTCTGGTCTATGACCGGATTTGACCTCTGAAGGGCCTGTCTGAAGGGACTTCTCCCAAGCCGACATGAATTTTTGTGAGCTGATCTCACGGATCACATCCTATCGTTGAATGCGTTGCATTTGATTTCATGGTCGATGTTTTGGATCGACTTTGTTCAGACAGTATCCTCCAAGTTTGGCCTCTCGCGTTGAATATCATGTTTCCGATCCTTTCCGCAGGCTGGAGAGCATGTTCCCCTCTTGGCTGACGGATTGGTGTGCTGTCCCGAGCTGCGTAACAACTCCACATTCCTGCCGTTTGAAGACCATTTCTGATTGAACATGTTCATACTATAACCCTGTTGCTTGATTTTTATAGAATCAAATCGTTCAATTGTGGGGTGTAAGTTTTCTTGGAGCCGAAGGATGAAAATTATGTCAGGTGTCTTCACAAGTACAGAGGCCAGTCCTCCCCTCAGCTGGCGGGGCTTGGCCGTGCGAGGTTGCATAGACCCAAAGAACCTTTGGAGAAATCGAAGAGCTATGAGCTCTATACAATCCGTCCATGGGAAATTCAGAGAATCCGTCCATCACCAGATTTTTGCGAATCCGAAAAGAAAAACAAATCATCAGAAAGTCATGATAAGTCATGACAAGTCATGTTGTTACATGATTCCCTACATATGTTACATCTATATATATATATATATGTTGTACATATGCAATTTCACAAGATCTCTAAGGACCGAGGCCGAGGAGCGCGCCAGAGCTTTTTCTCTTCAAAAGCATTTGAGCAAGGAGAAAATGGAGAAAAAATGGGGTTTGTAAAAAAATGTTTGTTTTTCTAAGTTTCAAAGTTTCAAACACTTTTTGACGTACCTTTTACGATGACTTCTTAGATTTTTTGTTCTAGATACGTGGCAAAAGGGTGTAACCAAGTGAGACTCTGCATGGTTCAAACCCGACATCTCCAGGACGGTGCCTTGACGAAGGCTACACGTGCGCATTGTCAATTTATGGCGGTTGAAAGAGTGAATCAACTTCGCGTGACAGAGTGAGTTTTTTGCCGTCTTTGGCAGTTGGCAGAGCTGCTTCCGGGATCGAACCTCCTGGCAGCAGCAGGGTCCTTGACGTTGCACTGTGTTGCACGATGTTTTCCTGTTGCGGTGAGCATTGGTGAGCAGAGAACTTCCTAGCGCACTCAGCTCATCTGGAACACACAGAGCAGATGATTGCAGATGATCAGCCATTTGCAATTTGCACTGATGTTTTCTCCCTGCACAGGGGAAAGCTACAAAGAAAACAGGAGTTTTAATGGAAACAAATAGATACAGTTCCGCATTTGTCGATTCACTTCGATTGGATGTGTTGAATCTAGGCCATGCTGCACATGCAGGGCCACCATCGCGAAGCTCAAGAAGCCCTCAAGTCCGAAGCTGAGATTTTAAAGCACCACGACTTAGCCAGAGTCATGACCGTGCTTACTAAGTGCTTACTGTTTGAAATATATGCTAAAGGTACTCCCAGATCCTCATTCAAAATGATCAAAACAGGGTAAGTATGTGTGCTCATTGAAACAGTCCTCACCAGTTCCAAAGACAAATGTACTTTACATTGTTGCATGTTATGCCTTGAGTTGCCGCGCAGTAGGAAAGCAGACTGACCTAGTCAGAGACAGAAGGAACCTTTTCTTTGCTGCGCTACATATCCATTTGGTCCCCTGGACATGGAGTTGTACGATCACATGCCGGGTATGTGGACCTTGCTCGTTGCTGTTGCAGTTTGCTGAAGCACTGGCGAGACTGTGGAAGTGCTGATGGTGCTCTTGCGAAGGCGCTGACGTTCTGCCATGTCTTGTAGGAACGGTTATTTGCAACACAGAGAATTAAGGTGGCCACTGCAATGGAGAATTTCACATTGGATTTGGGCTTATGTGGTAGTACACCTGGTTGTCCGAAAATCTGTACAGTGCAATCTGTATGTGCAAACTGGGAATACAGCTTCTAGCTTTGGTTCATTTTTTGTTCGATTTTTCCTTCTAGAGTTCTAGACTTTTATGATTGTACTTGGTCCCTTCCAGTGCCATGAGTTCCAAGTCAGATATTTTCAAAACTTTTCCATACTCTTGGAAGTGGTGAATTAGCAAATGTCCATGATGGCATGAGCAGAGTTTCTTTGAATACACTTCTATGCTCACAGTGAGCAAGATACAGTCACCTAAGATGAACTCAGAATTGTCATGGCTTTTTCCATGGTCCATCCAGCAGTGGCATGTCTTGAAATCTTGAAAGCGGCAATGTCGTGCTTCTATTTTGCGTGGAAACACGATCTTTGAACACGTCAGCAGTTTCTCACAGTGGCTTTCTATTTTTTGCCTGTGCTGAGTCTAATCTTGTGCATAGCAGCGTCAAACTGATTGGCTTCAAGTCTAGATAAACCTAGATCACCACACATTACCGTTTCATTCGGGAAATGGGGGGGCTAGCTGTGCAGTCGAAACTATCGCGTGGCATTTCCTCATGTGGCCTCACACATAGTATCTTTCCGACTCTGCAAAATTCATTGAATTTTGATAAGATGATGCCCCAAAGAGTGTCCTGTACAAGGTTTTGTGTTTGTGCTGCTTCGCTGTCTCTCTAAAGCCCCTGTGGTGTGATACCAAATGGATCATCTCACCTCTGCACACATCGAGACGGCAGATGCAGAGACAACCAATTCGTTACGAACACCACACCGCTGCGTTGAATTTCGCTGCTCTTGCACTCCGGCCATACAGTACTGCATTAATCTGCGTTCTGCTTATCACTTCACAAATCCCTTAAAACCTCCCTCATACGGATAATCGGATACACTCAGTATAGGTCTTGGCATTCGGCAGGTTGCGGAGATGCTCCCTGGAGTGGATGCTACTTGGATTGCACACTGTAGCAATGTAGGATGAAGAGATTTGATAAGCGCAGAAACATGTAAAACATACAGAAATTGTTAAAAGATGATTGTAAGATGCAATTTGTGTGGGTTTCCATAGGATCTCAAATTCTTTGAGGTGTTTGAGTTTAACCTTGCATTGAAAACACCGGATTTCAATGGATTTCAGGTCATTGCTTTTGGGGTCCACATCAACGGGGGCAATTTTGCCCAAGTGCGGAGCTTTCTGATGGTCGGAAGTCGGGATGAAGCGGATGAAATGGATCCTTTGAAGTAGAGTCAAGCTGCGTTTGCCAAGGCTCTTTTTGTGTAAGTACTTTTTTTCATTTTTTTTGATATACAAATATATGTAGCAAAGCAAGTTCACAAAAAACAGCAAGTCTGAGCGTGCACGTTTTGCTTCCTTACATTCCTGCTTAGCATGCTTTGTGACTGTTGTATCCTGGCACTTTCCATTGACGGCTCCTATTAAAATCAAGGACTCCCCTCGTTCGTACTCCTGTTCATTCCGTACTCTTAGACCTCTAGACTTGTGGTACTGTCTCGTTGAAGAACAGGCTTGTCAATGGCATCGTCTGGAAGCTTTTCGGATAGACGGAATGTAAGTCTCCTCGAATTCACAATTCGCTGCTTTGATCTCTAGTTTTTGCATGCACGTTTAGGCGCTTCGAAGCATTTCGAAAACGCGATGGACAGATGTGACAGTGAGGAACCAAGACAGGTGATTTGATCTGGGAAATGTCGTAGACACGCGAGCAAGACAACAGACGGTGAGGGAAGAGAACAAAGAGATGTAAAGAAATAGATATACTCTTGAGGTGGACTTTAAAAACAGGCAAAGGTAAAAGTAATGAAACATTTACCTGAAGGATTTCAAAGTGTGCAGTGAGAACCCGAGAGAAATATGTGCATTGAAATGTATTCGATTTGCATGGCATTGTACCTTTGACTTTACACCTTTTGATCCACCTGGAGGGCCGAGGGCCAGGGACTCTTTGAATATCTTGTTTTCAAAGTGCTTCGGCACCTGGCAACAGATTCATACAATTGCTTTGACTTTTTTAAAAGCACCAACAGAGGAGTTTGGTATAGTTTGGTATAAGCCTATAAGATTTCTTAAGGGTTAAAGATTCGTTGATAAACATGTGTTTGTTATTTTCACCGTGACCCGAGGGTGACGTCATTCTGACCTTCGATATCGGAAGTCTGGACTTGTCTGTGGCAGATATCCAGGCGTTTTGATGCAGCATGACATGGATACGATCGACATCATGACGTAAAATCAGGATCGACGATGATATCGTGCTGTTTCATCCATTTCCACGTTTTGTTGACAGTTTTGTCCGTTTTCTTGTCCACTTCCTTTCGGTTTCATTGTTTGCGTCGTTGTGTAATATCATTGATATCCAGGCTGTATTTCCATATTGTCAAGATTGATGTGGAAACATCGACAGGTTTCCAATTTCGAGATCATTCCTGTGGCAAGCTTTATGTACGGAGGTGGCGACGGTGGCCTGGGTAGTTCTGAATGGGACATGCGGAACATATGCCCCAGAGAAAGCAATGTTCGAGTCATTTTTGTGAGACTGGTTGCTTTTGAAGACACTTTCGTGAGCAATCTTTGATTTGCGGACCTTCCTTTGTGTGGTCGTATTTTGTTTCGGACTTTGGAGGTCTTCTTGACATTGTCATCAACTTGATTGAGGCATGAACATCGATGAGTGTCAACAAAATCTTTCCAAGATCTGGGCACGTGCATTCTGATACCATTGGCATAGGATTATGCCTGTACTAGAATACTGGACAAAAAGTGGAAGTATCTGACCGACACCAGCATTGCTGCCCGACAAGTTTTTTATACTGTAGGGGTTTAGGGATGTTTAGACTCCAGACAGTTCTGATTCTCATGCGCTTGCACAATGTTTATGGCCAGTGACAAGAGTGAGAGCTCCTTCCAGCTCAGAAAGAGCATGTGCCTCCATGTGACTGCAAGTTTTCTCAATGTGGTTTTTGCAGAGGAACTTTTGTGGAGTAAACCGAGTAAAGCGTGAAATGTTTGTGAAATATCTGAAACGCCAAGTACTATACTTGTACTACTTGGAAGTGCTATATATACATTGTATCCATTTGTGAAATACTTGGATTATTTCGAATTACTTTGTGAATTTTTTGGCATTTTTTTGGCACAACTTTGGCACAGGTGAATTCTCGAGGTCAGAAGCGCACCGACCTGAAAACTCAAATTTTCAAGATGTCAAGACGTTTCCTGTGGTCACTCCATGGCAGACACTAGCAGACACTTGGTCACAAGGGCCTAGGAACAAGGAAAGCAAGCCACAAATGGAGATGAACGTTGTGTGAATAGCAAGGATAGCAAGGATAGCAGCTGAAGACTCAACGTTGAAGTGAGGCTCCAGGTTTGGGCAGTTTCAGTTTCAGCCTTCTCCAAAATCAAGGACGTGCAATGACATGCAGATGAGACGGTTTTTTGCCAAAAAACAATCCATGATAGGAGCACATTAAAGACCGCAGTGACTAAATTGGCTTTGATCAACTTAATTATATAGACCCGACTTATCAGTAGTTCCCGGGCGAGTCGGGCGCGGAAGTTTCACAGGGAAGAACCGTACAAGCCAAAGAAAGAATTTGCCCATACAACGTGCGCAGGGCGAACAACTGGTGCGCTGCCCAAACCAAATTTTTTTGTGTTCACCAGCCTTCAGCCTTTCCGTCTGGTGGCGGCGTTTTGGTGGTGGCTGCTTGTGTTTCCGTAGTAGTGATGCGATGTGCTGTGATGTGACGTGGTATGATGTCATGAGGTTGGTTGCGAGGTGAGATGAAGCAATGTAGTTGGCTGTGAGGCGACGTGAGGCAATGTGGTTGGTTGCGAGATGTGATGTGATGTCACGTGAAATGGTCTGATGTCATGTCATGTCATGTGGTGTGATCTGATGTGATGTCACGTGATCTGATGGAAAGTGATGCAAAGGGATGGGATGTTACATTTGTGATGTTCTGCGGTTGGTTGTGAGGTCATGTGATGTGATGCGACGTAGTTGTGTGATGTAGTGAATTGGGAGATGTACAGTGAACTACGGAGAGGCCATGACAGCAAAACCCTTGAGACGGCCATTCCGGTGCGCGGTGAAACCCTTGAATGCACAACGAAATCAGACTACGGAGAGCTCATGTCACAGTGCTAAGACTCCGTACTACTAACTACTACTCCCTGTTAAAATGTAATTATGATATTGGTGTAACTGCGACATCCATGCTTGGTGGTCGTCACACATGACACATCCAGTACACTGCCCCGAGCAACCTATAGGATGCAAAACGAAATGGAATGACAACATTCATGTTTGATAGTCTCAGCACATGCGCTGTCCAGTACCTGCTTGGAGCAAGCTGTGGGATGCAAAAGACGATGAAATTACGCCATCCATGTTTGATAATTGCAACACATTGAACTGTCCGGTACATCGCGCGCAGCAACCAATGGGAACCCAACCAATGGGATGCAAAGCGCGATGGAAATATGACATTCATATTCGATAGTTGTAGCACATCAAACGTGCCGTACATTGCACTCAGAAACCTATGGGATGCAAAACGTGATATAACTATTGTGCTTGCCGCGGCAAGTGACACTTAAATTAGTGCATCCGAGCACTCGGTTAAAGAGAGTCCTAATAGCAGAGCGATGACACTTGAATCTGTTTGTTTGATTCAAACCAACAAACGCAAAACGTTCCGAAAATATTGTGCCTGCCAGAAAACTCACAAAACACGAACAAAGTGTGAAATGCAAAGCACACTGGAACGGATGCAAGCAAGCATGACCAAAAAACATGATTCCAATGCACGCCCCAATACAATAATGAGGACAACGCCATACCTCACAAATCACCGTCCACGTCACGGTTTTGTGGACTTGCAAAACGAAAAATTCACCAAGTACTGTACCTGTTATCAGAAATGCATCCGTGAATACGAGCAAAGTCAAAAAGATGTGACAAATTCATTGCCCGCACCATGCTAGCTGCTAGACACACCAGCATTAAAAGTACAAGATCTAAAAATGCAAGAGTCTTGTCAGACTTCTTCAAAATGCAAATTCAAGATTAGATGGAAAAATCCGGGAAATACTACCGCCACTAGAAGGCCGATTCGAGCATGATCCGAGCATGATGTGACCATGAAACTGACATGCCGCAACCACCCGTTCGCGGAAGCTCAAAATTTCACTTTTGACATGCATTTTGTTTAAAACACAGCAATGTGCGCTCCGGCAATCTCCCAAAACTTCACCATGCTGTGCCTGCCACGAAAAGTGACGCTCCAGCATCATCAAATATTGCACCTGCTAAAAAGAAGTCAAATTCCAACATCGGCCAAGATTTCAAAAAACACAAACTCTGTGAGACTTCCTCAAAATTGACAGCTGAGGATCTCGGCTGCTCCTAATCAGTCACTCTTCTCTGAGCTACTCTACTCTAGGCTACTCCATTCTCAGCTGCTCTGCTCTAGGCTACTCTATTTTCAGCTACTCAGTAACTCTACTCTGTCTCAGCCTCAGCTACTTTATTGCCTGGCTGAACAAGAGTTCGTGTATCCGAAGTCTTCCAACTAAACTTCCTTAGAATATTCCAGTTCCACTGTTTCACCTTGACGTTTTGCAACCGGGAACCAGTCTTCCACACGGCAGGAATCCAGTACATCGAGCAAAGGACTGAAACATGTCCTTGCCATTGCAACCCCAACAGCCCTCATGAAATCGCATCTTTTGCCTCTATTGAGGAACCATATTTTTTGCAGTCGTCTCCATCCTTTTGAACTGTCGTATTGAACTGTCGTGGAAGGAGACGCTGATTGCCACCTGCAATTCTACCCTTCAAGGGTTGCTGCAGGCTTTTTGTTTCCTGGTGTTTGCCCTTTCGACTACATCTTGCCGATATCTGGATTGCGTAGACACACGAATCCTGACCGATATCTTAACAAAAATGATGCAAATTGTGGAGACAGCCAGGATTCATTGCCCGAGATGATTCCAGAAACCTTGGAATCTGCAGTGAATGCCAGCGCCTCTGATGTGAGTTGTGTGAGTACAATTCAAAAAATATCTTCTCCAATTGTTTGTCGTACCTGAGGCAATAAATAGCTATTTGCGAACACAAAGAGGTTGGATGTCCTTCCTTTTGCCGAAGGCAGGAACTTGTGGCCACTTTTCATGAGAGACTCAGCGGATGTTTGAAAACAAACATGATGTTGTCCTCTTGCGTGTGAAAGAAAACATGTTGATGGCATTTGCGGAGTCACTTCAAGGTAAGGCTTTCTTTAAGCGGATGTGCCTCAAAGCATAGCAGATGGCGCATGTGCACAACAGATCTCTCAGAATAGATTCGAGTACCGGCCGAAATCCGGCTTGGCATTGGCACACAGGAGCTATCCAAGAAGCCTCATGAAGTCGAGAAGGACTTGAGTGACTTGGGTGTGGGAAATTTGGGTTTTGATGGGTTTTGATGCCTCCTGTTTCTCCTCCTGGTCTTTCTTCCCCATTTGTTCTTTACACCACAATACCGTACCCTAGAAAAATCCTTAGACAGCTTCCAGAACTAAGACACACATCAATCTGTCATCCATCTTGTGTACATACAAAGAATCACTGTAGAAATGCCATGGAGTTGCAGAAGTTGCGCAGGTCGCGAATAGCAAGGACTAGCCTTCACAATGCCTTGGGATTGGTTGAGATCAATAGAGAAGACCCTGAGCCCGTATTTGACTATCCTGACTATCTTGACTAGCCTCAATTTGTGCGACGCAGGAGTTTCTCAGCAGTCTTGCGAAGATCACTGTGTCTCACAAGAGAGCGATACCAGCAAGTGCAGAGAGCTCAGAGAGCTCAGAGACTCGTGGAGACTTTCGGAAACCTCCGATATAATGCGCACAAATTTGGCTTGCCATGCATTTTCGTGCCTCGCGGTCTACAGTGTCTCATCTCTGTACGTTGACTTGTTGACTTCACACAGCTCATACCGCATTGCTATGCATTGCTCTTGTTTCTTTGCGATGCCGATCTTGTTTTTGTGAGGCGCTTCCTCAGAGGGACGTCCCAAAGCGATGGCCTCGACTGTGTGAGGGTCAATTTCTGCTCAGAGATGGTCTCAACAATACTCAGCTAAGCTAAAAAACCTCGCTGTTTCATGTAGTCACGTCTTTGCTAAGGTTCGGTTGTGCTGAAGGTGTTGCCAGCAGTTTTGCATGTCGTGAGCCCAGTTCTGGTTATGTGGCTGCAGAACGTTTGATAGTTCAGACTTTTATCAGAAAGCGCAAAAATGTCATTGCTTATCATTGCCATGAGTTTTTAGTTATGTAGACAGACACAGGCCTGTAGGGCCTATATGAAAGGAAACCGATTGATAGATGTCAAGTTCACCACTGACCCTTGGGCATGTCTGGCTTTAAATCTGCGTCTTTGAAGCCTTGGGGTTGTATAAGTAGGATGGCATCTCGAATTTCCTCATGTCCTGACAGCATTCGACTTCTAACGCTCACCCCCTTTTTCTAGACCATTGCAGTCCTTAGATGCTTCTCCAAGGAATCCATTACAATTAATTACTTCATGGCTTCCTCCAAGGATCAAATTCAACCCTTATTTACCGATTGTTTGACATCACATTGCCTACGTGGGCTTGAAATTGGCTGGTTCTCTAGCTGGTTCTCAACATTTCTGCTGAATTCAACGTTTTTTCAAGGCTCCTTGTCCTGATCTGCCTTTGCCTGGGCGAATTTAGGTTTGGGGATTGGCCTTCACTCTGTTGTCCGCCCCTCAAACGTTTCCACGTTTTCAAACACATAAGCTGCTAAGCTAGAGAAGTATACAGAAGTCACATAAGCATCCAAGAATCTAAGACATGTCAGCAGCTCTCAAAACAAACGCAAAGTGAAATCATGTCTAAGCATGTGTAGAGTTCTGGTCATGTCACAGGTCTTCAAGTCTTGTGTTGAGAGCCAAAGCTGAAATTCTTCAAAGTTGGCGTGAAAGCCCGGGTGCTGCAACCTTATTTTTGCTTCACTTCTTAGGGTCTAGCATCCGTCGCTGGCTGCTTTTGTGGCTTTTCACAATTGCGCCGCTGGTTGCAGAGGCACATTGAGCGGCACTGGAAAACTGTATGAAGTGCAACATGTTTTTCTGTCAAAAGTTGATGCTGTTTGTGCTTTTTTGTTTCGAACACTGCGCTGTGAGGCAATTTGTCCCGTTTGTCAACTCTCACAATGCGCAGGCAGTTTATGGCGACAGAGTGAACTCCTGGGTCATGCAGTGTTATGCAGTCAAACGCAGTGAGTTGGCTTGGCATGGCTCCGCTATACCCAAGATGCATGATCGATCATGCTCGATGCGTTTCTTGTGTTTCGATGATTTTTTATGTGCATTTCTGGTGCTGTGCCAGGCATGGGATGATGCGACAAAGGAACCCAAAGAGGTCTTTGTACGGCTGCAGTCTCAGCTTTCTATTTTGGAAGGTCAATGAAAGTCATATTGCTGGAGATTGGAAAAACTACCAAGGTCATCCCCCCTAGATAAAGAAGCCTTGCCGGAAAATAGAAGCAGGCCAGGATTGCAAGCACTCACTAAGTCATGCCACAATGCCACTGAATACAAAACACACACATCAATCTTGAACTTCCGTCAGGATGCCTTTCTCACTGGTTGCCGAACTAAAGGGCCTTGCACTCAAGCAAATCCAGGAAGTTTGCTGCACAAACAGCACGCCTGCAGCTGGATAGCCAACAGGCCAACAGGGATTCCTTTGCACAGTGATGAAGTTCTCAGAAAAGCTTTGTCTTGAAGGATGGATGTTGTGACGGCCAATCACTGAGTCACTTTTTAAATCCGAGCCGAGGTGAACCCGCTAAGCGGCTCGCAGCTGAAATCGGCAGATATTTTTGTAGTGAGGCATTTAAAGTGGGCGTATCATCCGCTTCAAAATCATTCACTTGAATGTCACATTCATTCGTTGGAAATGTGGGCGCTGTCCTTCTGTTCATTTGCATGCTTGCCTTTTTCTGCATTTCAGTCTCTCTTTCGTTTGTTTTCTCGATCCTGCTCACCTGGTTTGATCTGGTTTGTACAGAGTCATACCGAAGAAATGATGTTTGAAATTGTTGCGGTGAAATGCCGTCAGATACCGCTTGTCAAGTTGGTCGGGCAACGTGGCTTTCACCTGCTCCAACACTGGCCGCTGCCCAAGCAGTGGTCCAACAAAGGATTGTGGACAAGTTGAAAGACGAGCTTTCGATCTGAGTAATTAGTGCACATCAGGTACTGTATCTCCTTTGCATATCTGCGTGTTGAGTGTTGATGTTCCGTTGCTAGAGAGCTTGAAGCACAAGATACAGAGAAACTGCGCGGATTTGCTGAGGATGATTGGTCAGGACCTTAAACATTTTGCGTCGACCGCCCTCACAATAGCTGCTTTTTGCTTTGATCTCTTGATTTTTGAAGTTTGGCTGTTTATGTAGAAGGTGATTTTGTATTTCAAAGGCATCCAGATGCTTGGCCCTTCGACGGTTTTCCTGCTTTTTATGTTCCACCCTCCACCAATTACCACGAGTCTGAGGAGTCTGAGGAGTAGTATTACCAATTTCATCAACTTCCTGTTCTTTTTTGTTTCTTTTGTTTCTCGCGTTTTGTTAGGCCTCCTGACACAAAGTATTGACGGGTCATGGACTCAGACACGAAGTTCCAAGGGGTTCTGGCTTGCCAATGCTTGCCACGTAGCAAAGCAATGCAAAGCACAGCAAACCCCTGCACGTTTCTATGCACGTTTTGACGTTTTAGCCGCGTCTCGACGTTTCTCTTAAGGCAGCCAGTCGTGCCAATAGTGCTGCATGCTGAGGCAGGCTCGCAGGGAACCTCCGTTTGTTTTATCAAATTATATTTTTTCAATATATCTCCCAAGGACTTCGAGTCTTTGTTGTAGTGGGCTTCCAAATCTACAAATTCACAAATTCTAGAAGGTTCCGACACAGGAGGCTTCTCAGGCACAGTGAACCTAAACTGTGTCAGGATTTGGATCAGGATTTTGAACAATGAAAAAGTATCAAAACGGCACCAGAATAAGACAACACTGGAGAACTGTGGAACAGGCATGCAGTCTAAAGTGCAAGTACGGACAGAATAGGTTCTGCCTGATTCTATGCCCAAAGAAAGGTGCCAACACAAAGATGATAGTCCTGCAAAGCAGTTTGGAACTGCAAATGCAAGCAACATAGCAAGGACTGCAACAACATAGGCGTTGAGACGGAAAACGTACCAGCTGGACTGCGATGACAAATACCATAGTCTACCAAAAGTTAGGTGTCAGCGTGTCAGATTGTGTACCTTCTTGGATTACATCGAATGACGAGTCCAAAAGGCATTGTTGAGTCCGTGTACATCAGATCTACTCAGCTTGGAAGCCTGCCAGTCTCGTAAGGTAGCTGAAGGTCTGTACGGCATTTGCGGTGAGACTCTTTGGTTGCCGAGGCAGTGCAGTTTCGACTCGAAAATTTAAAGATTTACTTTATTTGATTTTGAATGTACATTTGTGTTGAGTCGCTGCAATTGTTATAATTCAGTTGGAGTTCAGCGTTGCATGTTTGTAAATTGTTGCGTTTGTGGTGCCTGCTCAGTTTCTTTTTTGCTCTCGTGTTGGAATGTCATCTTTCATCAGAGTTGGCTCCTGAGAATTTTCTACAGAAGCTCTTGTAAAGCCATAAAGCGACATGTTCTCTGCATTACAGGTAAGGGTTCCTGCATGTCTCCGAGGAAACCTGGCGTTAGACGATAGACATCGATAGACTCCTCAACAAAAGTGGAAGTTGACGGGTCAGATTTTGTTTCCTTTTTTTGGTCGCCTGCATGACCGCATGACCAGTGCCAGTTACAATTTTGCAACTAAAGTCTTCGGGAGAGGCAGAGAAGTCGTGAAATGTTTTTCCATCTTTCGCCATTTTGTGGTAATTCAGCGTTCGGCGTGTCTCAAGTGAAAGTGTAGCTTTGCACTGCTGCCCTCGGGCATGTTCCAAGCAACCTCTGCAGGTGTGCTGTGAATTGCCGTGAAAAATCCAAGCAGTGTTTTAATTTTGGAGTTTGCAGAGTTTGCGTTGGAAATTTGATGGCTTAAAACTTAGATATTCAAGAGGCGAGCTAGTATTTGGGTGATAGTCTGCGACTGCAATTTTGAAGGAACAGATAGCATGGCCGGAACAATACAAAAGCTGTTAAGTTAAGAATACAATTTGAATTGATATGGACTCACAGATTGAAACTGTATGAAAAATTTCAAAGTTTCCAACCAAAGACACTACATGCATATGCCAAGCGCTTTGCACACTTGCACAATTTTGCACATGCAAACATGCTCGGCTAGACACACTATACCGCACTTCACATGCTCAAGCAATTCAACAATCGGTGTTCAGCGGAGTCTATGCAGCAAGCAGAGGTTGCTTTCAGACTCTAGACTCTGAAGTATTCTGCTAAGGCCCTGTGTGACTGCCATCCAAATAGTGGTGACTGGCCTCAACGGACGTTGGCAGTGGCAGAGCTTGAGTTGTACCTGGAGAGTTTTGTTGTATTTGACAATCTGGAGACTGCATTGGTCAATTTTTAGACTGCAAGTAAACCAACTGAAGACTTGCTTGAGACATGTCCGTTGCTTGTTTCGTAGTTCGCTGCTTACTAGGTAACCGATGACATCATCGACCAGGCGAGCAAAGCACAGTGTTTTGAACTGCTTCAAGTTCAGTTTGCACCGAACCCCTTTGTGAAGGTGTGGCCAATGCGCACCAATACTATGATTGCTGTTTGCCTTAAAGCCCTTTTCTTCCTGTGCAAGCATTCCCCAGTGTTTGTGATTTTCTTGAACTTCTGTGTTTTTCAGCTTCTCATCCTGTTGTTGACGCAGGTTTTGGATGTCCTACAAACTGGTCTACAGGGTGTCGACATGAGGCGCGTTTGGGCTATCACAAAAGAAGTGGCAGTTGCAGTGCTGTGTGAACGGTTATCTTGGATGCGTACTTTGGCACTTGAAGGCTGTCAAGCAATGTCAAGCATATGAAATGCCAAAAATCATGTGGAGAAGGGTTAGATTTCGACTCAGGGACGATAAGAGACATTTGTTTCGCCCTGGATAGCTTCTGCTTCTTCCAAGTTTACACTTGATTCACTCCAGGTGGCTGGACCCGCGCTTGGCTGGTTTTACTGAACCAATCAATCTGCACTGCCAGGCCTTTGCGATTTCACGCCTTTCCAGTGCATACAAAGGACAAAAGAGGTGAAAAAGAGATGAAAAAGAGATGAAAAAGAGATGAAAAAGAGATGAAAAAGAGATGATTCTGATAAACCTGTAACAAAAGGGAAAAAGACTGAACAAACCTGAAAGCTCGAAAGAATAGAGAAGACTAAAGAAGACTAAGTGGGAGCGAAGCAGTTTTTTTCTGCGTCAGGCAGTGCTGTCCTGGCCCCACGCATCAAGTCCAAGGCGGCCGAGGGAAAGACACGCTGCAAGTCGGTTAAAGCCAATAACAAGGGTTTGTATCTGGTAGAGACCTTTCTCCAAGTGCCAATTCGATCATGGCAGGTAATGTGTTCCCAATTGGAAATATTAAGATCATTGGCCAAAATTTAGCAGAAGTCAAACGCAACTTGCCAGCCGAGCTTTCAAATTGCCTCCTCTCATTCTCAACGGGATACTTGCTTGTATGAATCACATAATATGTATGCATATATATAATATATACGTATATGAATATATGATATTTACTATATATCATATGTCTATATGTACTACACAACTATTTTTACGGTTTGTATTTGTATACTACGCATGTTCATAGCATACATCAAGTAGCCTTGTTTGAGAATTTCAGCGAAAATTCGATGTCACTGGACGCCCGACAGGTTGGATGTGAGAGACATCAAGGTGCACTTGGAGACTCCAAGTTGATCATAAAGTGCACATCTGAGGCTTCATGGTACTTTTGCAGGAAAGTAATCAAGCAGGTTCTGACTGATGACTGACATTTGAAGGCTATCAAGGAAAGGAAGTTTCTCCGAAATCATCATTGAAACAGTTTGGTGTCTTGTTTTCCGTTTCAGATGTGGAACAAAGACTTTGCAAGGTATGGATATGGGACTCGTTGCTGCAACGTTGTGAGAGCTGTGCGCTCGATGCGGGAGAAAGAGAAATTCAAAGCTGTGCGTGAATAACCATCAAAGGAGCCATTTTCTCTTCACCAATGGGCCTTCGTGTAGGGCGTGCGGTTTGTTCGGGCAGACCATTGATTGATATCAGGTGATTGTAGGTCCAAAAGAAGGAACTCTGATTTTGAAGTCTCGTTATCCTTTTGTCAAGCTGTTGGCTACCTTTTTCGCTACTTTGTGCAACACAGTCAAGCCGCAGCTGCAGAGTATTCATGCCTTTTCTTGCATTCTTGGCTCAATGACTCCATTTCTTGCGTGTCAATTTGGACAGCTAGATGCTCAGAAATGCGACCTGTGAAGATCCATAATGGGCTTTTGCATGTTGCAGCCACTTTTTTTGATTGTCCCACTGTACTTGCACACACACACACACACTCACCAAGTTGGCAGCTATGTTTGATGTTTTTGCGTCACTATTTTAAGAAACATGATGTTGCCACAGTGGACACACTGTGGAGTGCTTTTTGGAGACCTTGCAAAAGTCGGAGTGTGCTCGCATAGCAAGGCAGCACAACTCGCATGTTTGATTGATTCTCATTGCTGCTGTGCACACAGTTGCAATGATTCAGGGAGGTTCAATAAACCTACAAATTGTCCTGACACCTTCAATGTGAGAAGAATTGTGTGCATTCATTTTGTGCAGTGGCATTGCTTGCATCTAGTTCAGTTGGTCATTTGGTATCACCTTCTCAAGCGATCACGATCAGCTTTCGGCTGAGCTCCATTGAGGTAAACTGTCTGAAGCTCGCGAACATGGCCGAGGACGAGGATGGTTTTTGCCTTGGAACGTTTCATCAAGTTGCTGTGGTTGTGAGGGTGAGAGTGTTTGCAAGCTCATAGGAGGATAACGATTCTGACTTTAGTTGCTTACAAGAAATAGTTGCAGCTGCAATGCTTTCAAAGAAAGTAAACTATATTTTGAAGTACTTTTGCCAAAGTACTCTGTGACTGTGACCCCACCAACTCTCTCTCTCTCTCTCAGTTTTTGAGTCTTGTGATCAGCTCCCATGAGCAGACATTGCAAAGACACGACACCAAGTGCCACTTCCATTTTGAATGTGTTTCCTTTTTGCTCTGTTCAGAATCCCCTGTATGTTCTGTTTCTTCACTTGGCCAATTCAAATTCGTTTCCTCAGGGTTCCGCTATTGAAGCTCTAGCGTTGCGACTGCGCACCGCGGGCAAATCATCGTTTCATGATTCCATGTTTTTTTTTGAGGCTGCGACCACCTGTACAAGGCTGGCCGCCACATGCGCAGATGTCTTCAAACTTTCAAACGTGTCCTTTTGAGGGAGGTATTGAAAAGAGACCCTGTCCAAGCTTTTACAAGACTGATATGATGCTAAGGTTGTGCTCGTCGGTGATGCCACAGTGGGCAAAACTCACCTTTTATCGCGCTATGTGAAAGGTGCCTTTCCTGCGTTTTCTCTCCTAGTCTCTATTTGGTCTTTGTTTTGGCGTTTTTGTTCCTTTCTACGTTGTGTTCACGAGATGGAACTGGTAAAACAAAAAAAAACCTGCGCAAAACCGAATTACTGCAATGAGGGCATTTGACTGCTATCATTCATCAATCACTGCGAAGTGCCCAGTGCCTCAGGTACTTTGCCAAAAGCACCAACAGCAACAATTGGAGTTGAATTTGCAACCCGTTGGGGGAACTCAGTTGACACATTGTAGGACACTCATTTTATTTTTTGAAAAAGAGTACCAAAAGGAATGTGGCGGTGCAGCTGAGCAAATTGAACGAATTCCGAATGAATTCTAAATGATTCGAAGTGTTTGGGAGAAAATGAAAGAACTTAACAAAAAGATATCCTTATAAGATAAGTCTAAAGCGAGACAAAAAGGAATGCAAGTTGCAGACGCCTCGTGTTGACATGCTGCAAGGCACTATTCCTTTGGCTGTCGGCGGGACTGTAAAGGTGAGTTTCTTGCGATTGTTGATATTTTTCTTTTCAAAACTGCAAAACGCCTGAGTTGCATCAGTTGCATGCGATTTGGTTGCAGGCGCAAATCTGGGATACAGCAGGGCAGGAGAGATATCGGGCAATCACCAGCAGAAATCTCAGTTAGCTTGAGTGAAAAATCTGAGGATATCTGTGGCAATCACGAAATCCACGGAAATTTCAAGTGCTGAAGTTTCTAGTTTCTTGATGAGCCTACCAATGCCATGCTATTGATTTTTTGTATGGTCCTTTTTTTTCTTTTTCTTTTCTCAAGCTTCGGAACGGGCCATTCCTCGAGTTCCCTCAAGAGAGCGTTTTTGCCCCTTTCGGATTGTCCGAAACAGAATTAAAGTGATAGCCAAAGCAGCGCAAGTGCGGAATTGGTTCTGCTCCAGGCGATTAAGAGGATAGGCACAATTTGTGATCGAAGCACACCCTGCAAAGGCAAGATAGGCTACTCATTTACAACTCACCAAACACGAAGAAATATGCAATGAGATGGTGAGAAAAGGTGAAGAGAATCAAGGGAGCAGGAAACTTTGAAATACCGAAAGCCTTCCACTGTTGCCCGGTAGCTGAGGCTCACACTATCGTCGGGCTGTAGGAGCATTGCTTGTTTACGAGCCTCGCTTTTATCAGAATGCAATAGATCTTGGAGGACATGTGAAGATGTACAAAACAGTCAAGCATAGAGCCAATAGATTCAGATTTATCTATCATTATATTTGTCTGTTTTGACAAAAATAACGTGAAATTATGAGGTACGAAGCGTTTCTATTTCTTTTGCACGATTGCAGTCCGAGATGTTGTACGCGAACATGCATTTGATTGTTTGATCTGAATCTTTGGTCTTCATCTGGGCTTGGTTTGTTCCAAGGATGTTACAAGAAACGCAACCTTCCAAAATTGCAACTTGGTGTTCAGTCTGGAGATCGTGCCATTTTAAAAGGTAAGCATTTGCACATGATATCTCTTGCTTCGTTATTGGACATCAGTGCTACTTAGCTTGATCAACCTCCAAAGCGAAAACATTTCATCTGGAATTCTAACATTTCTTTACTTTCTCCCCAGAGTGGTTTTATATGTCTTTTAAGCCATCACTTTTTCCAACTTTTTGAAATTCGGCTGAGAGAACAGCCTGAAGGAACAGAGCGAGTCATTTTGGTTCCTTTTTGCACGGAATCGCTCGCATATGACACGGCAAAAAAGTCATTTCGTGTATCTTCCTCCTTGTTGTTGAGCTTTTGCTTTCTTATTTGGCATGGTCTCAGGCTTGAAATGGCTGGAAGAGTTGCGGCAAAATGCTGAGCCAAACATTATCATTATGCTCGTATGCATCTCAGATTTCACAGACAAAGCAAAAATTAATAGATCGTTTGACGTCTTTACATCGCACTTTGCATTTTTAGTATATTGTTTGTTGTACTTTTGGCTTCTCTTCTATGAATGAAGTCGCTAGAGATCTGCGGCAAAGGTCGGTAACAAACTTGACCTGGTTGAGAAGGATCCGACAGCTCGACAGGCTGGTGCAGAGCACAAGTTCATCTTAAAGATCTTGACAGTTTGGCTTCCGACTTTGCATGAATCACGCAGTTTTGATATAATTCATTGACACGCTTTTCTTTCGAAACTTTGTAAAGGGCCTAAAGGAAGTCCCTAGTGCAATGTCTCTAGACTCTAGTGAGTCTAGTGTTCGTCGGAAGTCTGGGAAGAACTGCAAGGTCCACTATGACGCTGCCTCTGAGTTTGCTCGGCAACATAAGTCTACCTTGCATGTTCACGGGAAATGGAGATGAAGTTGGTGAAGTCGGAGTCAGGTGAAGTTGTAGACCGCAAAAACAGAAACCGACAAAGTCGGTTGAAAAGGCTAAGATCTTTGAGGTTTTGAGGACACAATTTCATTTAGACAAAAAACAACAAAAAAACATTTTTTTTCGATTTTGATAACTTCTGTTTTGACACAATTGTCGTTTCTTTGTTTTTTGTTTTTGCCTCTTCCAGGCTCGTCTTTAAGGAAGCGAGCGCTGTAACGCCTTGGCCTCTGAGAATGCAAAACACACCAAAAAACGATATAACAACAGATATCGAAGAGAACACATAGACAACGTTATGTGAATTTCAGTTTTGCTTTTCAAATTTTCGTTGAATTTCCCTAAGGACGTACAATGTGAAGCAAGTCTTTGAGCAGTTGCTCCAGGAGGTGTACAACCAGGTGCGATACGAAACCAAACTCGACAGAGTTGGATCGCACATCAGAAACTCACACGTCTTCGAAAGCGATGTAAAGATGTACAAAGATGTACAAAGGATAGGCCATGATGCCATGATGCCATGGTCTTGAGTCTTGAGTCTTGACCTACTTTTCCAATCTTTTTTGGATATTCCGATATTCCTTTCATTTTTCTCTTGCAAAGGCGTCAAAGAACGCCAAAGAACGGCGTCGGGAGCCAGGTGGCATCCAAATCCAGACCGGACCTTACCAGACTTTTCTGTGAGCAGTGCAAAACTACAAAGCATCTGGCTGTGAGATGTTGTTGCCAATTTTACCTGATAGCATAGTGTTGTCATGACAAAGTGTAGCTTATTTATGCGTCCTGGATGTCGGGTCTGCTCAAGCACTTCAATGCACTTCATATCTAAGTACTTTCGATTCTAGTTGTGCTTTTCGAGGCCTGGTGGAACGATTCCGGTTCAGGAGGAGAACATCTGCGGAAACCAGGCAAGATTCCCTTGCGCTTCAGCTGTGCGTGGGAGTCCTTACAAGTTCACAGCACGATCGCTGAACGTGGAACATAGCCTGGCATGCTTTCTGAACATTTCCAACAAAAACGTCATACGGATACAAATCGGCTACTTCTGCATCTGAATTGTCTTGAGACCTAGGCACCTTGCTTGCTTTAGATACAAATCCAACAGAATCCCTGTGAGATCACAGCTTCAGTTTGGCAGGCCTGCTGAATGGTTCTGTGATGGGATGTTCGGCAACAGTACTGAGCATCTTTTCGTGGCTTCCTCAATTTTAGTTCAGTAATGCCATTGGAAAGATCAGAAGACTGTTTCATGATTTCATACTGTTTCCATCCTTTTGTCCAAGACTAGACCATCCAAGTACCGCAGAAGAAAAGCAGAATGTAAATTCTGAAGCCAAGCAAGACCTCGGCTTTTCCTATACTGGCTGCAGTTTGATGGCTGTGCAGCCGTGCTTCGTGATATCCATGGCTGCGACCAAGCGAGATTGCAACGTAGGAGTTTGTTTGATACGATTTTGTTCTCCAAGCTTTCTGGACTATGTGACTTATGTGACTATGAGATACGTTTCTTCATGTTCCATCGCTCTAGTGCCTTGCAGTTCACAGCCATGGACAACTACAGAGGCCTCTGCATGGGAGTCCTGTGGAAAGTCTGCCTTCCGCAGGCCTCCTTTTGCAGAAGGTATGTGGTATCCCGGTATCCCAATCTAGGAAGTGGAGGGAACTATTCAGAGCAGAGAATGTCGGGAATGTCGCAATACAGCGTCAGAAGCAACACTGGCCTTTTGGTTTGGATACTAGCTTTTTACATCTTTTCACTAAGTGTACTGAATGGAGATCAATTCATATTTCAGCATTCATCTTCAACAGTTCATAATGGTTTCACACCCTGAGGGGCTTCGCATCAGGGAGGAAAACGTATGCGTGAATGCAGTGAAGCTTTCCCTTGAGATAGAACCACCTTGCAGCAAGTCAGCAAGTCCTGCAGCCTGCAGAGTCTGCATGCTTCTTTTGCTTAAAATTTTTGTAGTTTGGATTTTTGGATTCAGGAATGTTTGAGTATATATGTATATAATGCAAAGATACAATCCATACAGCAATGCAATCATCAAAGTGAACTCGTTTGATCGGCGCGAATGCTTCTTTTTTCTCGAAGCCTTTTCCCACTCAAATTCAAGCTTCCATTCAACGTGGGCTTTCAACCTTCTATCCAGATCTTTCTTCAAGCCTCATTCTCGTGACAACTACAACTACAAATCTGCAACCTTTGTTTGACGCACTCTCCAGTTCAAACCTGTGGATCAATTTCGGATGCATTATCCGTGTTGTGGCCCATGGAACCCCTTCTGATGAAGTGGTATTCCCAGTCACCGATGGAAGTCTTGTAGGTTGAAAAGATCTTCAGCAATGCAAATGGCAAAATACAAAACATGTGACACGCCAAGAGGCGGAAGTCAACAAACTTATCAGCGCACCATGTAGCACTGTCAAGCTGTATGAGTGAGACCAAGGTCGTTGGCAATTCCAACGAAGCAGCACAGTGTGTTCGGCTGGTGGCCGCTATGGCAAGAAGTCTTGCTCCAAGACTCTAAATGTTCAGTTGAAGTTTTGGCAGAGAGTTTCAGAGTCCAAATCTTAAGCCTCGGTCTGAGGTGGTACCTTTGGTCTGGGACTCAAAACTACGGAAAGTTTTTGTAAGTTTTTGAGATCAGAGTCCTTTGTTGAGGGATGCTTTTATTCATTATGAATTATGATTCTTCGTGTGCAGCAGTCTTTTGCTATGAGCAGTTTGAGGTAAAGCCTACATACTCTATATGTTTTGAGTGAAACTTCTGGGTGACTGCTTTTTAGTTCCTTTCAAACCAATCCTTTTAGTCGTTGCGAAGCTTGTGCAGGAAAATGGTCACCCCGACAAGGCGCTTTGCATAGCAAATATCGGTGCTGGCATTATGAGACTCGGTACCTTTAACTGTTCCGGGCGCATTTCTGTTCTCAGAGAACTGGCACTTTTTTTTTTGCAAAAAAACAGCATTTTCCTCTTGCCCATTGCCACTTGTGCCATTGAGCCATTCTGTGTGAGGATTGGAATTCGGCAGGGGCTTAGTGCCATCATGACGGCCAGCCTGATCTTCACAGCAGCTGGTGTGCCAGAGCTGAGTGACATGCTACGAGCTGAGTTGAAAAGAGGGATGGATGGAGAAGCAGAAAGCAGGGAACACATGGAACACCAGGTGTCGTTTTGTGTCACGTTGGGCCTTAGATGAATGAACCTTTAAATCGTGAGGGTTTCCTCAGGTTTTCCTTTGGCATAAGCATGATGTGGTCAGAGCCTCAGCAACTTCAACGCAGCTGTGCACATTGTATCCTTCTGACTCTGCTGACCTTGAGGTTGTACACTGTCCCAAACACAAATTACATCTCTACTGGGCTTGACGCCCTGTCAGGTTTTCGTCAGCAGTTTCGGCAGTTTGGTATGGCCTTTTCGGACGGATGCAATTCAGCCTGATCGGCATCAACGATGTCATTGGCAACTGAGCTTTCAGTTAGCTTTAGTCTATCAATGTCTTTCATGTTTTCAGACATAGCACAAACATTTTCAAGCAACTCTGAGTCTTGAAGGGCTAGTTCTGGCTGATATAGGACTCAGAATTGTTTGGATTCAGGACATTTCGACATCTCACCTTTCAAGGAGACATTGTGCGCAAAGAAACTTTGCATGTGTGCATTTCGTCTAGATCAACTGATAAACCTTGCAAGAATTTTAGGACATGGTTTATGATGATGTTATATGGGCCTGATGAAAAGAAGTCTGACTCTCTAAGTTGTTTTGAGGTATTCTGTGGGGCACAATCGGCTCCCAGATACAGAAGCAGGTTGACGCGACCCAGATTGTTTCAACTCAGCTTGCATTTATTGCCGTAAGTACTGCAACTCGGTCCAAGGGATTTGTTTAAACCTTGCATGAGAGTGATGTTGTCAATAGTGACTAGCAGTCACGTGACTCACGGTACAGATAGCATAACAGGTTGGGCTTCCAGGCTCCAAGACTTTAAACATGCACCGTGGTATAAACTGCTCGGTGGGTGCATCGCTGCATTGTCAAACACAAATGATACATTTACTGTTACTATGCCTTAATCACGATATATAGTTATGCTTGCAGTGAAAAGATCTATATATTTCCAGTTGATATTCAGGATTTGCCGCAGCTCAGCTGTTTTCTGATGATCGGAGCTGTTAGAAAGCGCTCAGATTTTCTTTTTGCCACCAATGAAGATTCAACAATTGAAATCTTGAAGTCAAGAACCGTCAAGGACAGCAAAGGTAAAAGGAGGCTGCACGCTGGGAACATATGCACAAATTCTCAGGTCCTGACTGGTATTGTGTCGATTTTGCTTGGACAGCTTGGAATGGGCAAGCTGATGCTCTTGTTTCCTGCTCCTGTCACCAGTGGTACCTCAGCGGATGTGTTTGCAGAGGCAGCCAAGGTCCAAAAATTTGTCAGCAAAGATCTTTGCCGAAGGGACAGATAACTTTCTTTACTTGCAACATTTGTCAGATTTCTGGGACTAGATAAGATTTTAAACTTTAAAGGCAAAAGAATAAAGCAAGCTTGATATGCAGGGTGTGAATGAAAGAAGTTTAAGGTTTAGAGCGTTTAGGGATAAGTTTAAGAAATTTAGGGTTTATTGAGCACAGAAGCTTTTGATACTCATGCCTTCTCCTATTCTTTCCTTGCTTTCTGAGGCTTTCTTGGATCTATTGGTTTCTTTATCTTCAAGAGCTCCCTGCAGATTTCATCGGGAGTACCGTTTCGCTATCTCTGGCCCCAGAATTTTACGGACCTCCCGATTCGCTTGATTCGCTTGATTCGCTCTGACAGCTTCATTCAGCTCAGACAACTTTTAACAAGATGTCTCTTTGAAGATACCACATACAAAGTGCCATTGTCACAACTTAGAGTTTTGCAGGAGTTTTGCCAACCACACCCTCTTGCTCGAGTTCTATGTATGTTTGGAGCCCTTGTCTTCATGTTGCTTCGCTGCATTGCACCATTTTTTGTTTCCAGCTTTAGAGAAAGTTAGAAACGCATGTCTCCAGCGGCAGCGGGCGTGGGAAGTCTTTGAGACAGGAATACTTGTTTGAATGATTTGGAGAGTAGTGAGAGTTCGAGATGCCTTGATCACGGAAACAAAACAGTAGTTGGAGGAAAAGGGTAGTGCAGACAAACACTGCGATACATGTGAGATGACGCGCAAAGAAAGATTGCAGTGAGAGGGCAGAAGGAGCAAAAGAAGAACATGATGTCATGGCGCCTTTTGTCTTTGTTCTAGTCGCAAAAACGCGCATGTTCGGGCCCATTTTGTCAGGCGACAAATACCTCCAATCCTTGTGTTCCTTGATGGCAAGAACATTTCTTCTTGCTCTATACTCTTGCCCCACTTCTGTGTGTTCCAGCAAAACGTGCCAAGGAAAGCTTTCCCACGCTATCCATCTGTGAAAAAGTTGGGTGGACTTGTTTGCCAACTTGTTCCACTCTTTGTGTTCTACCTTGTTGTCGCTCTCGCCAACATAGTTGCTTGGCCAGTTTTGTTGGGTGCCTTCTCACCTGTCCAGTGAGAAGCATACAAGGAGAAACATAGGCGAAGCCACAAAACTTATGGAAGAGCCTGGATGGAACACAAGGTGTCACACAGGTGTCACAGAGGTGTCAATAGGACTGTACGGGGCTTTGGCAAGGCTCGCTGAACTCGAAGTCCTGGGTCTGAAGACATTATGACTTATACAACTCATCAAACTAGTATGCTGTTATTTAGCAGTGTTGTTGCGGTTCGGTTCGGTTTTTCCAGAGTTTTTTTTTGATCCCAAATCCTCCAAATCCTCCAAATCCTCGAAAACTTCAGAGCAAAGCAGTTGGCAACGTGAGGACATGGAGGAGTTGACGGAGCAAGGCTGGACGTATCCGCGGCAGGGATCCAGCAGTCCTTTGTCGCTTTGGACCTCCAGCAACTTCGAAACCGCAAATTGGACGCTCGGCAAATTGGAAAACAGGAAGACATCCGTAGCACTTTTGGCTTCTTAGTAGCATTCTGTCAAATGTCTCACCTCTTCAACCGTCTTGCTGTGCTTTACCTCCAAACTGACTTTCCTCTATGCTTTTCATATTTAGAACTTAGGAGCTTTGTCTGGGAGAACATGGGGTCTCTCGGACGGATTTCGGTGGGGTGCAATGGCGGGGAAGTATGAGAATTATGAGGTGTGAGGGTGTGCCAGGTCAAAATATTCCGAGCATTCTTTTAGAGAACACTGTTTCGGCACGAGACTATCGTATTTTCTTAGGTCGCAAGGTCTGATTGTGATGATGAGTGTTCTGTGCACTATGACTGGAGTGCTGGGCATTTCTGGAAAGTTTCCCACTGGCCCACCAGGCCGGGTCACAACCGCAATGTGATTGTTTGCATGTCAATGCAGCAGATACTCATCGCCATCTCGCTGGTGTTTAACTCATGTTCATCATCTCGCTCCAATTCCTTCAAGTCCGACACAGGCAATCCAAATCCAGATGATGCCATTGACTATGATCGCGAGCTGATCACTGTGGGCTGGGTTGATATCCTCCTGGGTTTTGCAGGTGCCGATTCTTTTTTCAAGGTCGGCACAAATCAAGATTTAACAGTTGAACAACAAACTTGCGGTGGCGTCACCCTGGGCCCAGCCTTTCCTGAAAGTGCCACTGCATTTCATAAGCTTGGACTGCGAAGGGAGTGAAGAGAGTGTAGAAGAAGAAATGTCCACAAAAGAAATGTCCATAAAAGAAAAAGCTTGCATATTTGCTGCTTGCAAAAAGACCTTTACTTTAGGAAGGAAGTCGCCACGTCAGATCATTTGACAGAGGCAGTATGAAGTGAGGTCTTCGAAATCAGTTTTTATATATAAGGACCTTCTATAGATTTTACTACTGGGTGTGAAGAGGACGAGTTAGCGAGATATATGATTTGAGATATACATGATATGAATGATATGAATCAGTTGTAGAAGTGTTCAGAAAGATTTCAAACTTCCACAGCTTCCGCCAAGGTGGCATTATCACCTTCCATCGGCTGGGGAGTTCTGTGCAGCTGCGAATGGATGGCAACTTTGAAGCACAGAACAGGCGAATGCATGATGCAAACTTTGCATGCAGTGCATGATGCATGTGATTGGAAATCAAGTTGGTCGGTTTTGATACCCTTTTTGTCCTTCCCTTCGCATAGGTTCTCAGTATTTTTCGATGGTTTTCCGCGTTTTTATTACGGTCATTCTTAGTGTCTAGATTCGGCCTTTCAGTATGTGTCAATGTGGTTGTTGAATTGTTTGTCCGTGCGCGATGATGCTTTTTGGCATCTGTGTGCTTTGAGCAATGCAACCTTTCGCTTGAGTATCCAAAAAATCAACATGTTCAAATACGAAAGGTGGAGGAGATGGCAATGGGATTTTGGGAGATTGAGCTGCGAAAACGTTGCATTTACTAAGGAGGCACACACCGAATAGTGACCTTGTTGCAATTAGATAGAATGTTCCGACGCACGCGCAACCGGAAGATGCGAAGTTTATTTGGACTGTGCACACATTATGAAAGAACCGGACTGTGCTGAACGTGCTACTTTTCGTGAAAGCGAGTATTTTCTCGCTCATGATTATAGGATTATAGTAGCTTTTTCCCTCTCGTTGTCTTGAACCGTAAAGGAGCCCAACCGATGCTTTTGGTAGTCACAAAAGATCATTGAAGTGGCCCTTCTAAGTCGTTAAACATGAGTTTTTCAAGTTTGACTTCAAGCAGAACTCCGGACGCACTGGAGCCGAGGCCGTCTTCACTTGCTCGATTTTTTGTACAGGCCTTTTTCTTTCGGGGATGCCGATAGGGCATTTGATTCCTACGTGGTTTCTTGGAGGCCTTTTCATGAACAGTGACACGGCTGCAGCCAGAACTTGAATCATAGTGGGTATTTGCTTGCCTGGTGTTGGAATACCCATCCCATCACTTGTATACTTCCACATGAGGGACTTTGGTCATTGCGTGTAAATCGTGTATAGTTTGTGCGCAGTGTCCTCTTTTTCAAAGGTATCTTCAAAAAGCATGTTTTTTTTTGCCGTGAACGCAGCCCAAGGCTCCGTCAGTTTGATGCAGGATGCGTTGCTGTCATATCGACATTTGCCTAGTTCGAAATGGAGCATTTTCGGACACAAACTGCCCTCCATGGAGTACGGAATTACGCTCGCCTGTATCCTCGTTGCGATAGCAAGATCTCCATTCGCAGGAATCTTCACAGGTCTGGTAGCCTGGTAGCCGTGAAACACTGGTCAGTTCCTCCCTTTTTCTTGTAGTCATTTCTAGCCCTTTTCGTTGTCCTTTCAAAATCAGAAGTCATAGGGTCTGGAACACCACTTGAAGCACTTGAAGCCATGGGATCTAAGTCAACTTTCACTGCATTTGTTTTTCGTGGCAGAACTTTGATTTTTTGCGTAGCTTTGTCAGAACTTTGGCAGGCTTAGCTTTGTCAGTGCTGGAGTTCTTGTGGCAGAGCTCCCAGAGCCATCCAGCGACTCTGTCAAAATGCGACAGCGTTAGAAGGTGTTTGGAGGGTGATGGCATGGAATTCGTTTGGAAATATCGGGAAGGGAAGGAGTTTGTATGGAAACGGACTGTGGAGTTTACAAAATGCCCAAATGTAAGGCGTTGAAGAGTGGACTACGATTAGAAAACGCTTTTTCTGCTTTTTCTGCTTTTTCTCTTGTTCCACTTGTTCAAGGCTTTTTCAGCTCATTTGGAGTGGTGAACCATGAACCTTCCAAGGTTAGCGGTGTCAGTTCAGGGCACATGTCGGTGGGCAGAACAAAGCGACCTGTTTGGGAGCTCCGTTCATTACGACAAGAGGGCGATCGAATCATTTTACTCTTTTTGCAGGCAAGGTGGATGCATGTCTTGAAATGAGCAGCGCAAAACGTCCCAAAATCATCAAAAGAATGTTGAAGAGTTGCGCAGTTTTGTCTACTGTGTGTGAAGAGTTTGAAAAAGCTTGCTGTGGTTTGTACAGGGCTCACTCTTCTTCGGATCTGCTGACCACATCTCCCACACGCTTGCTACAGCAACCAATGATGCGGAGGCAGGGTATGGATAATTACCCTGTCCCGGTTCCCTTGCCACATATTTTTAGATACAGGAGTACACAGGCTGTTGCTCACTCACAACTTTCGACTCTTTTTGTCCCGGGCCCGGGCGCATTGTGTGCAGGGACGCCTGAAGTTCTGCATCTTGAGTTTTGCACGTGTCATTGACATAGATGCCACAGCTGCGAAGCAAGTGAAGACGTCTGTGGACAAAGCAGCAAGGACGTGACGACGTGGTTGTGTCTGTCAGACATGCAGAACAGTCGAAAGGAAATGGAAGGTTCGAAGACAAGTCTATGACTGTCTATGGTCATGTCTGAGTTTGCGCATGCCAAATCGCTTTCGATTTGTCTTCGGAGCAGCGGGCTTTTGATTTCTGAAGCTCTTGTCAGGAGTGGGGTTCAAGTCTTTTTCTGCAGAATGTCGGGCAGCATCTTTCAGGAGAAGTTCATTGGCTGTGCGCTTTCTATGCTTCAGTCTGAATGGAATTTGACATGGATGTACCTTTTTCATCCTTTTTCATTTCATCAACGAGCTTTCTCCAAGTCTCATTGCCGTCTCTTCACTTTTTGGTCACACACCTTCACGAATGCCCAACGCTCAAGGGTCCCTGCAAAAGGGTCTCCCAGTGAATCCAAATGATTTCAAAAGCGTCGGAGTTCCTCCGTTTTTCCCATTCACGCTAACGGCATACGTGCATACGCAATGCACTCTCTACATCACTGTGTCTCTGTCGTATACATTTATTTATCATTTATGCATATATTCCGTTCCTTTTACTCTTATATCTTACATTTTCATTCTAGCATCATTGTTCATTTTATTTTCGTCTTTTCTATTGAAGTCCTTCCTTTACCGGCCGTTGCTTTCAGGAACTTGCAACAGCCGGTGCACTCAAATCGCCAGATCCTGCACTGCGGAAGGTGCTTCTGTTGCACAATCTTTCAATGACTTCAGTGACTCAGAATACCAGTCATAGTGTGCACATGGCTTTGCGAGACTTGGATAGAATTGGCAGGTTCTGGAAGACAGCGGTGTGGACTTTGGAGACCTGCATGATTTGAAGCAGGCACCAATGGCACCACAGAGTTTTGATGCCAATAATGCAGCTTTGTTCTCTGAAATCGGAGTCGAATTTCGATGGATTCCATTCTGCTCCTGCAATTTGACCAGGATCTATTGTACGAAGCCACGGACGCAGAAAGCTCCAGTGGCCTAACGTCTGTCGCGTCGCCAAAGCGACGACCTCGGTGAAATATCTTTTCGACCGAATCGAATGACACGCGTGGTGCTGCAAAGTTGGGACTTCAGAACTTTGATCACTTTGTATACTTAGTATACTTTGTATACTTGAACAAGCTCCTTGCAGTTATATACACAAATTTTTATGACATAGTTGACAACTTGGAACAGAACATCCATGGACATCTTGTGCCCTATGGGCAGGTTTCAGCGGCGAATGACGTGTGCATTTCTGCCACTGGGAAGTGGGAAATTCGTCCAGCACTTGGATTTGCTCTGTGCGATTGCTGCTTGCGAATTTCTGCAGTTTCACTCATCTGCCGTAAGGATGCTTTTGACACAGAATCAGATGCCTTGGACTATTGCAATGACCTTCTATTGGAGGACTACACAAACTGAGGTTTTTGATCATTATTTGATTTTTTCAGAGATGCCGGATTTGAAATGTTGCAGGAGCATTATTATCGAGAGAACAACGTGGAAGGGTACCAGAAGGCACAACCCTTCAAGCAAGTGATAGTGCCGATCAGGAGAGCTGGAACCTCTCCCCTGCACTGCTAGTGACAACCATGCAATGCACGCATGCGGCACTGATTCATTGATTAAGCCATAGATTGGTTGATTGAATGATAGACTGATTTTTGCGTAGAACCTGAAGCCTATGTGCAAGAGTGGACATTTGATGATAGTTTCTTATAATTGGATGGAGAAATAGAAGCAGGTTTCACTCTAAGAAAGCCTTTCGATGTTGAGCAATTCGTGAATGAAGCCCTCCTCTTCCTTCAGCCTATTTGTCCTGATTCTGGCTGAGAAAACCCTGAATTCAACATGTTCAATCCTGAGCACATCATATGATTTCATATGAACACTTCACTCAAAAGTACATCCGTTTGGGGTGCTTCTGTGGCTTCTGGTGAGGCCTATCGTCTTGCTTGCAAAGCAGGACTTCGACTGAATGAAGCACATGCCTCAGCTCAGAAAAGGAAATTGCTGAAGCCGAAGATCTTTTTGCAAAACTTTGCTTCCGTTTTTGTCTATCTTTCAAACCTTTGTCAACGAGTCTATCCCCGACCCAGGCTGAGTTCGAGGATCTAAACTTCATTCCTCGAGGAACTTTGAGTCGGCTGAAACCTCACTGTGAGGCCTGTGCTGCTTTCCACATCTCCAGATATGTTTTCACTATTCCATCACCTTTGTCAACATACACGAATTGCCATGAGGTACTTGATCATTTGCCACACTACAAGATCCTTGGAAGCATTCAGATTTTGATAGAATGTTGATCTGAAGCGCAGGCGAGTAATGAGTGATACACGGTGTTCCCACTGCTCACCAGGGTCATGCAAACGATTTGGAGCACAAAGTCCACAAATCAAAATTAGGAAGCGGAAATAGAGGGAGAGAAAACAGAGGATTGCGTCGACTAGAGAGAATTGAAATGCCTTCGTTGAACCTCAAGTAGGCTTTGGACAGGCTCAGAACTTTTGACTCTCAAGCCGAACGCGAGCTAGAGCTACTATGGACATGCCATGAGCATACAGATCATACAGTCTTATGCTGTGTACTTTTGAGTTACTTTGTGTTGGATCGAGCTCACCAATGAAAGGTGATGCGACCCAAGTAGAGGTTGACAAGCTCAAGTTTGTACGAGTCTGATGAAAGTGCTGATCAATTTGCCTGCTTCGTCATGTCAAGGAGCCTGGTGAGTGAAGAACCCACCTTATACTTTATCTTTCGAGGTGCAAGACATTTGGGTCGGTTCGGCGGTCCCTTTTAACCGTCTTTTTCTTTTCGGTATTCTGTCCGATTTCTGTCCGGCAAGTCTTTTTTTGGTTTGTGGTTTATCCACAATGTAAATCTTCCACTCCCTTTTCTGCTAGGATCATCGGCTGATGTCTCATTGTGTGTTCCATATTCAGGCAGTCTCTATGTTGTGTGCCCACCCGAGTGTCAAAATCTGCCTAATCTTTGTTCTGGAGCCACTTCGCTTTCTCAATTGCCTCGCTGATCCTCTTGATTAGCTTAGTAGCTTGGCGATTGGCTGATTCGCTCAAATTCTTTCTAAAATTCTGCATCTTCCGTGACCCTTGGATAAGGATCAACTCAATCAACGTGGAGAGTTACTGAAGCTGAGATGCTTCTGATTGCTCCATCCAGGTGCCATCGCCCAGCTTGAGGAGACTGCCAAAGAGGATATTGTCGTTGCCCGCAGCGGCATGCTACATGCGGAGGCTGCCTAGATAAGTGGGATAGGGACTCCAGGGACTCAGACATCACGATGGAGCAGAGAAGCAGAGAAGCAGAGAAGTAGACTATCGTGATTTTCAGTTCTCAGTTCGCTCCCGTGCTGATTTCCCAACGTGCTTGTCGTGGACTCATCTTTAAGAATAGTCTAGGCCCTAGACCTACACCCTTAGGTTCATTAGCTTCATGTATCAATTTTTTCAGACCCCACACCTTTTTTTGGTTTGAAAAAAACACAAGTTTTTCTCTGCTGTTTCACGGTTTTCACGGTTGTCTTACCGGTTTTCCTCACTTTTCGGTGCCCAGGTGAAAGGCTTCACAGGCCGAGGCCAGAAACGTCTTCGAGCTCGTTTCACTCCTGGACATGTTGGAAGCTCATCTTTTGGCGAAAAATTAGACGATCGAAAGATATTGAAAGAATGACATGATTCATATTGATTCATATCTTCACACACGTCTTATCAACACGGTGCTTGAAGCAGCATGTAGTGACTTAGCCAAGCTCAGCATGGATATGTTTTGCCCGAGGTGGTGGGGAAGACATCTTTCTTTGTTGGCAAAAAAGGCTTAGTGGACAGCAAAGTTCTGCCCATTCACCAGGTTCCGAGCCTGGATTGGAGAACAAAACGACAAAACTTAGACTTTTTTGGGTGCTTTCAAATAGACAAATCCGTAGGAAACGAATTGTACAAAATCACTGCGTTCATCTATGTTTATCCATTGTGCCATGTTCATAGGATCTTCTGTGCTGTTTCCTCATTGTGCTTTCAAGAATGGCACTGCCTGGCTGTCTTGCCAGGTGTCTTCTCGCGTGTCTGGCTATGCGGAGGACCGGTGGGCGAGGAAATGGGCTAGGCTCTGCAAGTCACTCTGTGCTGTAGCCTTTCTGGACATGATTTTAGAATGGAAGAACACAAAATTTTCGACATCGTCTCATGATGCCTCATTGTTTCAATCTGAGGGTTGCCTTTGCTTTCACCTTCGTTGAAGAAAGGTTTGGGCATTGAAGCGAAGCAAGTGGGATGAGCTGACGGTCGACCTTAAGAGCATTCTGCAGGACACCTCACCATAGACGGATATAGACGCGTGCAAAATGGATGAAGAAGACATGAAAATTCTCCAGGACCTGATGTTGTTCCAATTGGCAGACGACAGGTGTCGAGAGGGTTCAGGGAAAGCCCCCTTTCCATTTAAAGTATTCATGTCAAAGCGAGTGGTCAAAGTATACAAGAGACTGAAATAAACGAGTGCGAAACAAAGTCATTTTCTCCACATGCTGTTATGAAGATTTGCTGGCAGTGAAATGACCAACATCTCCTTTAGAGCAACAAAGGGAACGAGCAAAATCTATTGACAAACGTGCAAGGTCATTCTGAAAAAGGGACAGTGTTGAAGATAAGAAGTCAAAAACAAAAGTAAGAAATGAAAAGGTTCCTACGAACTTCTACATTGGTACTTCATGGTCGATGAGCACTGAGTATTCCAAATGTTTACACTTTGCATACGGCCGTTTTGTAGACCTGGCCAGGCAACATGCGCTGCTTGTCGAATGAGAATTGTTTCAAAACAGCAAAACAGCATCTGATAAAGCTGAAAGGTGACCTCTGACGACGTAGCTGAAAGGTGGCATGTCGTGTCGCGTCAAATGCGAGCTTTTTCTTTAGCTTTTGCTTCGAAGTCGTGCCGTGCAATGGCCATACCAAGCTTGATGCACGGCTTCGCTGCTTCGGATCAAATACGCAGCTGACATTCTAATAGCGTGGAGAAGCAATCTTGTTAAGCTCATGCTATTTCCTTCATGTAGATTTATTGGTTGTAAACATGTGTCAGAGTGCATGACATGTTATATCATGTTATGACTCTTAGTGTGAAATACTGTCAATCCGATGACTCACAGTGACGTATATAGTACCACAGCTTTGTTTCCATTTCCTGTAGCTCAAAGTTCATGCTTGTGCTGGAGCGGGGTATCGCCCTGTGTGGCCAATGGCACCAATGGCAGCCAACCAACCGGCCCAAGCCCCGCCCTGTGACAAGAGTTGACTCTTCGAACTCCTCCAGGCAGTGACTGAATTTGTTTTTTCGAAAAAGATTCAGCGATTGAAAGTCGCCGAAAAAAAACCTCTCGTTGCAGGTGTGCAGATCGATGGTCGTGCTTCAGATCTGGTGCCAGGGAAAAGCAGACAAGAACAAACGAACAGACGGGTGAGCTTTGAGCATTTATGTAGATTTAAGTCCCATCGACTTCTGCAAGTCGCTAGCACCTGGTTGCCCTTCAGAAGCAAGCTTGACAAGGTGACGCAATCTGCAAATTGCATCAAATTGCATCCAATCAAAAGCAATGTAGAAATGAATGTGTAAAAAGATGTTAAATAAGATGATGTGATATCATATTTCTTGTTACAGTGTAAATTACATGAAAATACGACCTTTGAAAGCATAGTCAGGGACAGAAAGCACCACACACAGCAATCCTGAGGTGCCGCAGCTGGAACCTTCCTGTGCGCTCGGTGGTTGCGGTCATCACCCGAGCTTCAAATGCTTCGACGACAATCCGCTTCCACAAATTTGTTTTTCCTGTTTCCGGTGTTTCTCGTTTTTGTTTTTTTTTTTTCGAATTTCCAAACGTCTTCGTCTTCGTCTTTTGTCGCTGCCTCAAGGCCCCGCCAGCACCGATGCAGTCGGTTGGCAGCTCCAATGTCAGAGAAGAAGATGCCAGAACCACCAGGTACATATCGTTGTCATTGTGACGTATTGTGACATCTACATCCATCACATTTGAAAGTACTTTCGATTTGACTTTTATTTGATATCGTCAACTCTAAATGAGGTGCAGCAGCTGAGGGAGAAATGGCAGGTGGCTCCTATGAGACTTGACTACATAAAATCTGATATGATTCTGATATACTGGACGCAGCACCTGTGAGATTTTGCATTTCATGACTAAGGAGATTATGAAGACAACAGGGGTCGAATGGACCATGATGTTCAAGGCGGGTAGAGTCTTGTTGACCCGAGCATCCTATTGCGTTAAGTCATGATTTGTCGGTGCCATCGCTACAATCGGTACAATCCAGTTGCTGTAGTTGCTGGAAAAATCAGGCTGCAGACGATTTCGCAAAACGGAACAACTTGCGAAAACTCGGCGACTCCACAGAGGCAGCTGCCAAGTGGGCAGAAGACCCAAGACCGTCTTTTTGTTTGACAAAATTGTTGTGCACCTGGCACAAAGTAAATGTGAATCAGGGATAGTCAAGGGAGAATTTTGGACAATTCAAAACCACCATCTCCCAACAACCCAAGGCAGCTTTCTATCCCTCGGATGAGGCTCGAATCCAAGAAATTCACATTGGACTGATAGATGAAAGGCTGAAAGGCTACGATGCAAAATACTTGGCAGAGGTTGTCCGTGGACTGCGTGATTGGTTGGATTGCCGTGGTTTACGTCGACACTTTGTGGCGGTGGCCTTCCTCAGAAAAGGAGATTTCTTTTCGATCCGTTCCGGCGTTCCGACTTCACTATTCTCGGCAGAGGTGAATGAATGGTGCAAAGAAATGGGTGCTGTGACGTGGCCTAGCTTTTGCCGTTGCCGATGTAGCAGACGTCATTTCACGGCATTTTCGGTTAAAGTTGAAGCGGAAGCAGTGGGAAAGAGTGAGACGCACACACACTTGGGATACACAAATAACAGCATTTAAACTGATAGACATGATAGACTGATAGACATGCATTTTTCATCTAAGGACGATATTCTGGACTTGATAGAAAATACGGAGGCACTTGAGACGCTGTTGAATTCATTTGGTTTTGAATCCACACATTGCAGATGAGAACAGTGTAAAGATGTCCAAAGATGTCCGCAGTCTGTGTGCTTAGAGACCAGTTGGCATAACAGCACAACATGGCGTCAGGATATCGCGGACTATTTGGGCAACTCTTTGACCCCCACAGAGCGAATGAACCTCGTAGGAGGAAAGGCAGGTGCAAGAGTTTGACGAGGAATGAACCTCTTGACCTTCCGACAAAGCGTGAAGTGAAAAAGTGAAAACGGAGGATTTGACAACTTTGATAGACATTGTGACATTATGAGACAGATAGTGACATGGAACCTTGAAAGTTGAGCACTTTTTTTTTTGCAGAGAGTGTTGAAACTCCATTGTTGCACTTGTGTGGTTTTTTCACTTCAAAATTTTCTACACTCTAAACGGATCTAAATGGTATCCAGGGCTGGGTCTGTGTTACCGCTAATGTGACAGCTACTGTGATATCCTGTAATGATTCAATAAGGAGTGTGTGCTTGGAAGGGCTTGGCAAGACTTCCGTGCTTGAAGCATTCTAGCATTCAGATTCGAAGACCATGTACTTCGAAGATTGGAAGCAACGCGTGTAATACTTCTGTCATTTCATGGAACATGATCTCTACCCTGATTTATTGCCTTCAGTATTTCTGGACTTTATTGTTCGGGTTCTTTGAGCCTTTGAGCAGAAATGCTAGGAACAACTGCATACTATGCATTACTATGCATTACTATGCCATATGAAAAAGCATGAAGAACGGCCACTAGGAAAAGTCTTTTTTTTGGGCCACAAACCTCGAGATGGGAAACCCTCGGCGAGCATTGGCCATCGCAGCCTTTGCTGCTTTCGCATTTTTCAGGTCAGAGCTTGGAGAGACAAAAATGTTCAGTTTCGAACAATAGGATTGGGTCGGTCAGGAGCAGTGTCTTCTTGTCTCCTTCTTCAACCCCAGAGGCGTTTGAAAACAGTTGAATCATTTCAGCTGCCAAATAAAATGATCTCAGATTCAAAAGCTGAAGTGCAATGTCAGGTTTCTGCCAAACCAGGTCGATGTGGCCGGAGAGAGCCTTGCATTGCATCGAATTTTGTCTTTCAAGCGCAAACAGTATCCCTTTGTATCCATTCTCTATCTCTTTCGAAATGCAGATACTGTGACGTATTTTCACACTCGATTGCAAAATGTCCAGACATTGCTCTTTCAGTGACGCTTCCAAGGAAGGTCTCTTTGCCTTCGGGACAGCTGCATTTCAGGCTGGTGGTTTCGATGATTCATGAGGGCTACAGTGGATTTTTTGACCAAGTCTCAAAGAAGTGATGCTTAGAGTTCAAGTTTTTTTTGTTCGCATGCAATGAGAAAGCTAGGATGGACAAGATCTACAAATTTGCCTTTTCGGAGGGACTGAAAGTGCTGTGTGTTGGACGTGGCAGTTTGGAATTTTCTTCCCTCGACGTCGCCCGATTTGTTTGGAGGCTCAGAGTGCCTCTGCTCTGAACGATGTCGCATCCTCAGCGGTGGTGTCAGTGTACACGTCAAAGGATAGGACCGGATCCCTGTGTAAGGCTGAAGCTAAAGAACAAAAGAGGAACATGCGACGCGAAAATATAACAAAGAGCCTTCAGCCATCTTCAGCCTTTAAGCCACTTTAAGTCAGATAGGGCAGAAGGCATGTTTGACACGCTTTTGATGTCTTATCCTTGACAGGCCAGGCAAGATTCTATTTGTTCGTACAAATGTGCGAGTCTTAGAACAGCCGAGGTCTTCTTTGCACCCTTTCTGAAATGTCTTATGTGGAACTCGTTTTTTATCGCTTAGCATGCTTTCATTCATCTTTTGGTATTGCATTCAGGCCTTGCAATTTGCAATCAAAAAGCACCCAACAATGACGAGTACTGCCAGAAGGAACGCGACAGACGGCAGCAGAACATAGAAGAATGCAGTGGAGGAACTGAGCTCATATCAGAAAGTTTGATATCTTTATTGTACACGTCTTGTAGCCAGGCGTGCAAACTGTATTGCGAAGGATCTCAAGCGGAGCAGGAGAGAACTTTAAAAGACATGAGCAGCTGAACAAGCCAAAAGTCATATCAAGAAATTTGAGATTGACGCAAGGAGTGATGAAGTGTTTGAGAAAACAGCATTGCCTCCAGTTCCATCAATCACTCCGCATGTTGGCTGACACTTGCAGAACCTTGAAACGAACGTGAAAAAGGGCAGCATCGTGGATAAGATCCTGGACAAGCGCAGGGCACAGCTATGTGTGGACACGGGTTATCCTATTCCTATCCTTCCTCATTTCACATTTACATCGTTTTCAACGTTTACCGTTTACATATATGTTTGCAACATGGAAAGTGTTCTATTCATCGGTGAGGTCTCGCAAGAAGAAGTTTGACTCCAACCGTGCAGACAATTCCAGAACTGAGAAGCTGGATCTTTTCATTGGTGCGCTTCGCATTGTACAAGCGAACATTTGAACAAAAAATGTTCGATCGATGTTTTTGCACAGTCACTATAATGACATAGCTGAATTCCTAGATGGAGTAGATGTTCTCCATTTGTCTCCAGCTTTTGCATCAGTTCACGTGCCAGGTGGCCTAACGTCCCTAAGCAATGTCACGGAGACTTGGATTGAAAAGTTTCAACCTGTTTCGACATCGATGAAAAATAGCTGATAACACTCATGGAACGCATGGGATCAATGGAAGCAATGAAGCCCTTCGACAGAACTTTGACTCCAAGAGTGCTTTAACGTGGCAGGAAAGACTATGCTTTACTTTGTTTTCGCGTTTGTTGACCTCTCAACCCAGGACTATGCAAATGGCATCAAGGAGACCTCCAAGATCAAAAACTTGCTGAAGAAGGATTAGCTGAGTAGCTGAGCTGAGATTGGTTTCTAGCAAAGACATTAAATGAAAGTGAAGCCGCAGAAGCTGGCACTTCTTGTCGAAAAGGCAGACTGAAGTGGAAAATACTGCCACTTAGACTATCATTGCACGTGGATGAGAGAGGGTGTGCTCATGTGCCATGAAAGACTCTTTTCTTCATAATTTGAAATTGGAGTGTGCACATATTTCGGCCCATGATTTGGTTCTCTGAAAGGAAAGACACTTGTTTTTGATGTATTGTATCCGACCTGTTCTTGCCAAATCTTTGGCCCAAGTCCAGTTGTTCTTTCAGTTCTCTTAATTTATCTTATATTCATTTAGTATACATACACAAGTCTTTCAATAAGTGTCAACAAGTCAGCAAGAAAGTAGCAGAAGAAGCTGCATCCCTCAATGCCTCAAGTTTGGACATTGGTTGTCAAGTGGTTGTTAATCTGGGAATTTCGAAAATTGTTTTGTCGCTTTGTCCGGATCCGCTGTTCCCTCGTTCCCATCACTTTGCAACCGTGATCCATGGGAGCATGTCAGTGCTTCACGGTTGCTTGGCATCGGTGATGACTATGCATCCAAAACGGCGTCATGACGTTGAATCAGTTAGGGATGACCTTGCCTATTTTCAACCGCTAGACCCCCCCCTATACTTCTAACCCCTTTCCATCACTACATACCAATCCAACCCTCCAATTTCGACCCAAAAACCCCTCCATACACCCTTATCCAAAAAAAAAACACCCTTCTCAACCTTCCACCTCTCCAACACCTCAACCCCTTCACCCTTCCAAAAAACCTCCAACTCCCAAAACTCCAACCCCTGAAAATAGGCAAGGCCATCCTCGTAGAATTTTTAACAAACAATATAACTATAAAATTATAATAATATAGTTATAATAATTTTACTCCATAACTTCTTATGATTTCTTATGAAATATAGTTTTATTATAATGGTTTCTAAAATTCACCCAAGTAATAACCAACTTCAAAATAATCCCTTGTATCAATATTAGTAGTTGTATTATCGTGAATAAAATTATCTTGTATAGTTCCAATCATTGACCTGATGAATGACATTGACCAGCAATCTTTTAACTGTATCAATTCTATAAACTTCTTAAACACTTGACAATAACCAAATATAATACATTCTATGTCTTCATCGTTGAACCCTTTTGTCTTGTATCCATCAATGGAGGTTGATACGAGATTTTGTGTTTTAACTTTGTATGTAATTGCCTTGGGTGGTTTCCCTTTCTGTTTGAAGAAGAATTTAAAATCCAGTTCTGATATAATTCCTGCGTTGAATTTGACTTGTGGTTCATACCCTGCTTGCTTGCTCTCATAAAATAGTTTTTCTAGGTTGTTTCCTTCATACATTAAATTGTATTCGTCCTTTTTGTTGAAGGTCTTAATCTCGTCTAGGTTTGTAATCATATGGCATTCAGTAGGTTCGTCCTTCTGGTTTAAGCGGTAGTTGCTAGACTAGACACTTGGATTGTTATGTCTTCTTTTTCTGTTGTCTGCTTTAACGAGTTGAGATTGTCATTAACAGTATAAATATGGTTGTTCTTTACAATGGCGTATAAGGTTGGTATATTGTGGTCTCTTTTGGGTGGGTCGTGCTTGAAAATTAACTTTTCAAATACATCGTAAATTCTCACTTGTATCCTATAGTGCTGAAACACTTTAAGCGTGTCTTGTATTGACGCCCCGTGCGTTTTAAAGTCTTCGTCTGTCTTTCCTATCATATCTAAAATTTTGTCTCTAGTCAGTTTGTTCTTTTCTCTTCTCTTTTCTCCCATAAGGGTATCTTTATAGTAGTCCGTTATGGTATTCAACCGGCACTCGTTTTTTGTCTAATGATTTACTTTTATTGCTTCCTTGAGTGTTTCGTATTCTGCGTTTAATGGCGTTGTCATATAGTAGTGAAACATTCCTACATATTCCTACATTATCTGCGTTTGTTAGATTTTCTGCTTCTGGGTTGAAGTCAGTATCACCATCTACTCTATCCACGCTTTTAATTTGAACACAGACTATATAATCTTCTACAAAGTCTAGCACGTCTTTAAATGCTTCATCTCGTTTTAATGTGTTCATAACCCTTCTAAATAGAAATCTGTCTTTGTCTCCTACCTGAAAAATTCTTCTATTAACTAGACTTTCAACGAAATTTGTCGCTTTGATATTTGCCGTTTTAGGTTCAAACCATAACGGAATTAGGGGTCTTCCCTTGGGGTCTTTGAAGGAGGGTTTTATGGTGTCCTTCGGCAACTTGATTTTAAAAAACATCGCCGATATTGAGTATAAATTTGTGCCTGTTGTTTTCTTTCTCTTGCTCTCGTCCATTCTGACACTTAAGGGCTCTTTGCTACGATGTTTGCCGATGATTTTTTGATATTGTCTGTTTGCCTTTTCCTTTGCTTTGTCCGTTCTTGCTGTTATAAAGTTTCTTATTGCGTTGTCGGCTGTGGTAAATTGTGCTATGGTTCTGTCTCGGTAGAGGTTTATCAGATTGTTAATTTTGGTGTTCGTTGCTTGAGTTAATCTGTTTTCGTAGTTCTTTGCCGTTGTCTCTAATGCTTTTGTATTTCTCTGGATATTTTTGCTCGTAAACTGGTTATATATAATTAAGATATAAAATATTTCTTTAATTATTTTTTCCTAAAGTGTTTTTAAACTAATTGAATATTTTTTTAATTAAATATTTTTCTTAAAAATCTATTTAAAGATTTATCTACAGTAAAATATATAGTAATGGAAAAAACCGTGTATAAAAATCCCGAGGAAATGACACTGGATGAGATTAAGGAGCAACTCGCCCTTTATAGTCGTCTGTATTACCATAAAAGAAGAGAAGACCCTGATTATATGGTTAAAAAAAGGAGGTCGGCGTTAAACAGTCATAATCTGCGGAAGATGGAGAAATATATGAAGGAAAATGATATGGATGTTAATGAGGTGAAACTGAAGGACATCCAAGATTTGAAGCAGAAGAACACTAACAAGAAACCCTACGAGACTAAATACAGTATGAAGAATTGTAAGGTCATCCAAGTGGTTAGTGAAGAATAGATTTAATAATATAATATCCTGTTTATTATATGACTTCTAAACAAGATATTATAAGAGATGTTTATTTTGATAGGGCTGGGTTTGGTAGTAGAGCAAGAACTCTTAAGGAAGCACGAGAGAAGGATAAAACTATAACGGCTGAAGATATTAACGAGTTTTTTAAGAATAATGTTGAACAGAAGAGAAAACCGGTAGGACAAAATAGTTTCGTCGCCCCCCATTCCGCGTATGAGTATCAGATGGACTTGTTTTTTATTAATGATATGGAGGAACAAAAAATGTAAGGTAGGGATGCTAATGATAGACATCTTTGATAAGTTTATGAGCGTTGTAGCGATTAAAAGCAAAACCGAGGGAGATGTAGCGAGTGGGATGATTGAGTGTTTAAACAAGATGGGAAAGAAACCGAAAATCATTCACACAGACGACGAAGGAACACTAAATACGGAAGCAATACAAAAATATCTGAAAGACGAAAATATTCAACATCATAGGACACGAGGACATCCAAATTTTGCGGAAAGGGCGATTAGAACCTTTAAGGATATGTTATATAAGAGGGTTGAGGTTGATGAAAAAAAGGGGAAGGGGGATATTCAATGGACTGATTATATGCTTGAAATACTACTTATAATAATCAAATGAAGCACTCGGCCACCGGTTTAACTCCGAAAGATGCCCGAAAACCTAGTAATCAGTTCAAAGTGAAATTAAACATAACGATGAAGGGAAAGAAGAACCGCGTATATCCTGAACTAGATGTAGGAGACGAGGTTAAAATATTTAGGAAGCGAAAACCAAATGAAAAAGAAAGGGCGGGAAATTACAGCCAAAACATTTATACCATAGAAAATATTGAAAATAAGTTAGGTCAAAATTATTATAGAGTTGAAGGTAACGAGAG
Source organism: Breviolum minutum Mf 1.05b.01 (assembly GCA_000507305.1). Classification (NCBI taxonomy): domain Eukaryota; class Dinophyceae; order Suessiales; family Symbiodiniaceae; genus Breviolum; species Breviolum minutum. Next base: position 8,824 of record DF242079.1, on the reverse strand, counting down.
GCAGTATTTGTGGTTTGAGTTGTTAAAAGTGTAGTAACAAATTGCTTGAAGTTGTGGGCAGTTTCACAATTTAAGTTGCATAGCACGGCTCAACTTGAGTTGCGAGTTGTCCTGCAACTTAGTCCAACGTTCAGACTCCTACAGTTCCGGCTAGAATGTTGTTGTTTGTTCCCTGCAGATTAAAGTTTGCGCTGCATACAGACTTAATTCTGCGTAGAATATTTAAATATTCTCAGAAGAATATCAGAAAATTCCGCATGGAATTTCTTAACAGTCTTCCGCGAATGTCGGCAAATTCTGCTACTATTGTTATGCTACATTCGGCAGGCGGATAAGAAAAGGGAGTGGGGTTGGTTGGGTAGTTCGCTTGTGAATCACACTTTGTTTGCACGGTTGTTTTGTTGCAGCACTTTTGTCAAGACTTCCTGAATGGATGTTCGTAGCGTGTTCCCCGGGTAGTAGCAGATGTCTTTTGCCGCAATACCATAAGCGTTTGCCGCCGATTGGACATGCAGCCCCAAGAGCGCACGTGAAAGCAGGGGCACTGCCAGGGTGGAAGTGGTTTGGCGCGAAATCTGTGGTCAAAAAGCAACCGCTGTGGAAGAAGGCCGTGCAGTTTGCCTCAACCCATGCATCAGGACTTCTGCAAACTGCAGTTTGGTCCTTGTTGACTGTGTGGTTTGCATCTTGGCTTCGACCCCGAATGATCATGACTGCAACTGCAAGTGCGGCTGGAGGTCGTCTTCGGCAAGGAAGCAAGTTCGTTCCCCAGCGACCACGTGAGGAAGATGCCATTAAGGGTTACATCAACACAGAGATGTCCGGATCCGAGCCGATGGGAACTGCTTTTTTGGTAGTCACTGGGTCTCAAGGAATAGGCAAGTCAACCATGCTGAAAAAAACATTCTCCAAACTCTGGAAGAGAGGCTGGTGGAGAGGTAGACGGATTCTGCCCATGGAAGCCGATCTGAAACCAGGCGAATCTCTGCAGCTTTCAACGCTTCTCGCCACCGTGCTGCGGCAACCTGACAAGGACAAACCATCGCAGGAGATTTGGCTGTTGACGACACTCAATGAGCTGTGTAAGGCTTGCACACGTGGGCCTGTGGTCGTTTACCTGCAACTCACCACCAAAAGCCGCGCGGATCAGTTCAGCTACGACGAGTGCGACACCATCGCTTCCGCAGTGGGGGCTTTTGCGAGGCGTCTTACCTATGATGTACCGCTTTGCAAGTTCATCGTTGAGGTCAGCGTGTCCCTCATAGCAGACAAAAAAATCAGGACAAGTTCAACATGTCCCGGTTGGTGGTCGTTCAGCCATTGCCCTTCGCTGAGTTCGTGAAGGTGATGAAGACTGACAAGATGCTGTCAGGACGCTTGGAGCGGACGCTTGGAGCAAGTTGTGGGCAAGGATGCAGGCCAGATAGAAGAAGTCCTCAAGTATTACTACCTCCGCGCGGGTGGCAACTTCCGCGACCTCGCCTTGTTGCTCGACAATGTGGCGGTGGCTGGTTTGAAGGGTGCGGCGGCAGTGAAATTCCAGATTAATGAGTGGTACCAAGACAAAATAAAGCCCCTCCGCGAATGTCTAGCTCTTCAAACCAGCAATAAGCAGTCCAAGTTCCAAGGATTCTTGGAAAGTGTAGCAAAGGCTGGTCCCCTTGGTTACATTTGCAAAAATGCGACCGAGAGGAGCTTGAAGTGGGAACTTCGCCTTGAAAAGCCAGTGGCAGGCATCATCCGAAGCACGACCAGCACCAGCATCACCCTGAAGCATTGGCATTTTGCCTTTAAGATTCTGGATGAGAGAGAGAAGAGCATGAAGGATTTTGGATACATGTAAAAAAAATCTCACAGTTGGCACCGTTGCTTGGACAGTTGCAGCGGCATGTTTTTGCAAACAAGCAGTCACCGCATCCAGTAGCCAGAAAAAGACATACAGCTGCCGTGAGCTGCTGCGCCTGTTCCAACTTCAAGCCCAACCTCTCTACCCTACACCCTAAGATTCTAGGAGAAGACCATTTCCATTTTCAGGGGTTGGAGTTTTGGGTGAGAAGGTTGAGGTTTTGGGAGTTGGAGGTTTTTTGGAAGGGTGAAGGGGTTGAGGTTGAGGTTGTTCTTGAGGTGGGGATTTTTGAAGGATACAGGTAATGGGGTTAAGGTTGTTGCTAGGGTGGGGTCTTTTGGTGAGATTTTGGAAGGGTGTAGGGGTTGAGGTGTTGGAGAGGTGGAAGGTTGAGAAGGTGTTTTTTTTTGGATAAGGGTGTATGGAGGGGTTTTTGGGTCGAAATTGGAGGGTTGGATTGGTATGTAGTGATGGAAAGGGGTTAGAAGTGTAGGGGGGGGTCTAGCGGTTGAAAATAGGCAAGGTCATCCCTAACTGAATCCAAGGCTGCATCACCGAAGAGCCAGCAAAACACCCTGACGGAGGCCGTTTTTTGAATCAACGGTATACACATGCTATGCTGCTGTATCATGATGTGATAGCACTGAAAGAAGTCATGCACTTTGTTTTGCTCCAGGATTTTTTCGTTTGCTCCCAGTGCGAGTATGTGACTGGCGACATGCAAGAAATGAATCCCATCCCTCTGCATTGAGCTCCCGAAACATGTCCCCCTCAGATTTGGATCCCTTTCCACATCTCCACATCTGACGATGTTTGCAGGCTCTCGACACAATAGACGCCACCGAGCATCTCCAGGCTTGAATGTCCGATGTTTGGAGGAATCAAAGAAGAAAGTTGGAAAATAAGATTAAAGCGATAGACCAAAACAATCCAAAACGACATCAAAGAGACTATAAAGATGACACTAGTATCAAGAGATTCGCAGATGAGCATTATGTATACTGTATACGTACATTTTTTGTGTATAAGAAAAAGAAAGTAGCCGTTTTTACACGCAAGAATATTCTACGCAAATTTCTTTCTTTGTTTCTTCTGTTTCACGTGGATTCTACGCTCCCAGGATGTGCGTGTGCCAAAGAGCACACTGCCGACGCTGTTGGCTCATCGGGTGAGGAGCTCCGGGAGCTCCGGGAGCTCCAAGTGATGCGAGAAGTGGAAGCTTTTAAATTAAGGTTTGCAAAATTGATGTTCAAAACTTTTGAAAGATATGAAAAACATTCTTTGAATGTACATGAAAAAATTATTAGAAATACAGGTAACATAATTGAACATACATAAAATTCATTAAAATTCGACAATGATCATAATTTAGGTCAACTTTGCCACAGAGAAGACAGCCGAACAGTCAAACATCGTCAAGCATAGTCGGACACAAGTCAAGCATAGTGGAAAAAAAAGATCAACGGCAACGCTCTTGATTTCTTGGTTCTTGAAGTGCTTGCAGGAAGGCATCACCGCCAGAAAGGTCACCTGAACGTGGAGTAAAGACGGAGGACTGCACGGTTCAGGACAGCACAGAAGTCAAAATGTGAATGTTTTGTCGAAGAACAATGAAGAACAATGAAGAACAAAACACATCTCGAAACACTAAAAGATCCTCACAATATCAGGATTCAGGACAAGGAGAAATAGAATTGTAAAGACTCTGCGGGCCTTAAGGCCTCGTAGAAACCAAGTAGTGTCAAAGCACTTCAAACAGCTTTGAACTGTCTATGAATTTCTGAAACCTTTTGTTATCGTGTTTGTTTCGTTGTTTGTTTGCTTGTTTGCTTGCTTGGTTTTCATGTAGCAAAGGGAACGCTGGGATGACGTTTGGATGAAAGGATGGGCTCGGAGCTGCTTCCAGCGCCTTGGAGTGATCGACAATTCGACACGGGAAACTGAGTGCGCAAAATTCATGACTTCGGAATCTTCGGACTTCGGAGTCCAACCTCTTGAACCCAGTCACATACAAAAGTTCAATGACTACAGGAGTGAACAGCTGACTTCCTAACAAATTTGGAGTCAACGCATCATCCAGAATTTCCTCACGATTTCTTTGCCGGTGGCAACAATTGGACTTCCAGAATCGTAAATTAGCAATACAGATTCAAAAGAGTGACTTCTCAGGACTGATAGCTCCTTCGCATTGCTCAAGTTGTAGGTAATTCGTGACTAAGGCAAGCCAAGGCTGCTTTCGCCTCAGGTCTAATTTCACATTCGCAGTTAAGACAGCACTGTGGAAGAATCAGCCAGCCTGTTTTGAGTGGTCTCAACTTCTTCTTTGCAAACAGTGTAAAGAATTGTAAAGCACTTGGCTTTAGATTCGTGTATCCTGATTTTCATTGAGGTTGCTGCCAATCCCAAGCAAGTCAAAGAATGCAGGTTTGCAGCAAGGGATAAGCGGTGTCCTTTTTCCCTGGTTTTCATTCACTGAAGAGTGCTGAATAAATGCAGAAAAACTGATGTAAGAAAAGTTTCATGATGTTTCAGTGGAGGGTGAAGCAAGGGACAAACGGGTGTCCAAGGTACCCAGGACCCAGGGCCATAACTCTGCAAGTGAAAGTCTCTTTGTAAACTATTTCTCGATGTGTACTTCTAGACTCTCCAATTCTAGAATTCTAGTATCGTAGCATATATCCATAATTATACAAATATAATTCGTGTACACGTACTCGAGTCATGTTCGGATCATGCGTTTTCCTTTTGACTTCCAACGCTGTTTGTGGAGAGTGGCACCATGTGGCACCTTTGGCGCGGAGCCAGGCCGAATACCCGAATCCGAGCGGAGCCTACGAGTCTGAGCCAGTAGGCAAGCTTGAGCCACACGTAGGCCACAGACTCGACGCTGTCGAAGTAACGAATCCCTAGAAATCCATAGAAACCTCTAGACTTTTTGTTGGATTCTGTGAATCTAGTCGGACTAGTGGAAAGAAGATTTGAATGAATGACTGATTACTCTAATCTTATTGGATGCTATTTCTTTTAGTGTAGTTTCTTTTTTAGTCTTGATGTGCGCCTCACTAATTATTTCATTTCCTGGTATCCCACACGACAACGTCTGAGTGGAGAAAGCGTACCGAACAGGCGATCCGTTTCACCATATGAGTGAATCTCGCGGCCGTGTTTCAGAGGCTTTCAGTTTCAGTTTGGTCATGGTGTTCTTGCGACTTCATCCTTATCCACTATACGATAATGACTTGCTATACGATAATGACTTGCTGACTTGCTGAGAATGCCCGAAAAGTTGTGCACATCCGGATGATTGTCACTGTGCCTTGTGTGGTTCACACCATCACATGTCATAAGCCCTCAAACAGGATATGGGCGTTGGGATTCTTTGAATGGGACAGGTTGGACAATTGATTTTATCGACTTAGATTGTACTCAAGGTGAACAAAGTCTCGAGCTTGAGGTCGAATTCAGGAAACACATTGAGACATGAGACGGTCAAGGGAAAGGCTTCACAAAGATGTCAAAACTCTAAAGATGTCCAAAGTGTCCGAAGTGCAGTTCTCGCATGAATAGTCTACCGTAGAATAGATAGCTGGAACACATCTGTTTGTACTGGTCAGTGATCTCCGGATGAAGTGGAGCTCCATATGGAGCAAATTCAATCCCTTCAAACGAGGCGAGGTTCTGTGGAGTTTACGTTTTCTCGGTTTTCTTGGTTTCCTCTGCAATTCCACGGAGCAGAAAGAGAACCAAACTACATTTGCACTGAAGAAATTCTCCCCTTTGTTTCAGCTCCACGAAACTTAAGACACATTTGGCAATCGCACAAGCGGAAACTCTGATCTTTTATCAAATGATAAACTGCTAAACACCTGCCAGGCGGACGATCTCCCAATTTGGCAACTTGGGCTGAGAAGGAGGATAAGGAATGTTAAAGCTGGCAGGCTTCCATTTGATGGGATACAGCCAATACCATCTTCAAAAGCAAACAGATGATCCATACAAACCTTTCAACAAAGTGGTTTCGAGCACTTGGCTAGCAGCATGCTAGCAACTATTTTCCTCCAAAGCATTGCCGCATGTGCTCTCGTCCCTGAAGGGGAAAACATGTGAAGAAATAAGTTACAGTTTTTTTGCTTTTAGCCTCCATAAACAGATTGAGCGACGCCACAGTTCCACCTTTCCTGTCTGGGATTGATCCTCACACTCAGTGTCCAGAATCCCATTGCACAATCTTCGATAACCCACCTTGCCCCATGCAAATTCGGTCTCCTTCCTGAAAAACTTTAAGACATGTTGAGGATGCTGATGTGGAGCACCAGCAAAGTGACGGAGCTGCTTCAAACTCGAAAGGAGCTCTGAGGGCCCTCGTTTCTGTTTGCTGCATCTTGTGCATGATGGTATGGTTTTGCATGATTTCGTATCATTTCCATGTCGTTGTGTTATCATATCATATTCAATCTTCACACCTTATGTCCTTTCTCATCTTATTTCATGCATCGTCCTCGTTCTGTCTCCGTTATGTCGATTCCAGGATCAGAAGGGCTCGGCTTTGCTGGGATCTCAAAGGAGTCTGGCGAGTCCTCTCTACGATGTCTGTGCTCTTCGCTTCTTGAATTAGGCGTATTTAGGCAAACTTATCATTAAAAGAACACTTCTGCTTTGAACTTACAAAAAATTCTCTCCCAAGAATGGTGCTGCCACACCAGTCAGGTAGAGGAGGTTGGAAACTGAGCTTGACACGGCCTTTCTTTAATGTTGAATCAGAATGTTTGCAATTTTAACAAAGGTTCCGAGAAGTCAGAAGAAAAGACGCAGCTGAATGTCCCCATGTCGACTCCAGGTCTAAAATGTCAAAGTTTTGAAGTCCACAGAGTTTTGATTGTCACCGAGGACGAGTTGACTATGCATACAATTGCGAGGCAGTCGTCTCCCAGGGAAGCTGGGGGCGAAGTTGCAGCTTTCTCTCCAGTCTCGCCAGACTTCTATGGCGCTTCAGCAGCAACCTCAGGAGCAAAATCGACAGAGACTTGTTTTAAAGCACAGTGAAGACAAGAGTCCAGAAACCAAAGCTGTCAGACAAAGCTCACTTTCTCAAAAGTTTTGTCGCTTTTGAGGCGGATTCTGTGAAGTCGCCGGATCAAGATGGCAGTGATCATGGAGGACCACAACAGATTTGTGACATAGCACTCATAGCACAAAGAAAATCATCAGCGCTCAGTGCTCTAATTTTGCTCGCGACAGACACAGCCTTGCAGGCGATTCGGGTTGGCCATGCGGATTTTCAAGCAAGACTCTAAGACCCTCGAAATGAATGCTTGAAGTTGTATTGGTGTTTCGATTTGATGCAGAGCGGCTGAGGCGGTTGTGAGGCTTTTCCGCTGAATTGTGGCAGGCATTCTCCAGATTCTTGGAATTTCGACCTTTCTGCTGCTTTTTGAGTTTTTCTTGGAAACTTCGTGTGAAGAATTGATGTCAGGGAGTCCGAAGGGATGCTGCACAAAGGTGGCTGTCTCAGATTGCTTTGTGAGGCGGAAAAAAGGAGTATACAACAGGAACGTGCTGTTCCTCACAGTATTTCCATAGCCTGGATTTGCTGTCCCACCCAAATGGTGTGGTTCTCACTCGGATGGTAAGGGTGATGAGGTTGATGATGCTGATCATTCGCAGCAGCAGCTGCTGCTGCTGCTTGCTTGTGCTTGAGCTTGTGCTTCCTTGCTTTTGCTTGTGGTTGTGGTTGTGCTGATGGCGGCACAAGTTGCCCACCTCCATTGGACATGAGGTTTCTTTCCAGGAGTTTTGAGGATTCTGATGCTTCCATTGAAATCAGGGTTGACAACGGATAGCCGGTTAGACGCTTAGACTCTTGAATCGGCCAGGTGGCAGATCAAATCAATCAAATCTTGTGAGCACTGGAGTGCAAACAGAGCCGATGACACAGGCATCGGTTTGCGCTGCAGATAACAAGTTGAGATGTGTTTCAAACCAAGATCAGTCTTTAAAACTTTATGCCTTCACAAATTGGCACTGTTGCCCACTTGTTCGTGAAGGAACAGTGACTATAGATGACTATAGTTTTACCACGCGCCAAGCTTGAAGACACAAACACACACGCATCTTTGCGAGGACAAAGACAAAAAAGACAAAAAAGATTCAATCTCGGACTTGGACTTCAGAAAGCTCATGAGTTTGGCTGAGCAGCGCCGTGGCCACAAAGCTGACGTCCACGCTTCGAACGCTTCGAATGCTTCGCCGAGTCGACAAAGTCCTTCAGCAAAACGAGTGAAGAAGGTCTTGCTGATGCCAAGTCCAGACGAACATTATTTATCGATCGAAAGAGAACGAAGAGCTGAAAAGATGGCAGCTATGTCAATAGCTTCTCCAACATCCCCTTGCAGTGAAGCTGTGGCTTGGCGAACTTCAAGCACAGCGTTCGCAGTTTGTTCATCTTAGTTTTGTGATGTTCAGTTTTCCAGGATCCCTGTCACCATCCGCTTGACGATCCAAGGATGCAATGTATTTGGATCCCAAGAGGTACTTCCGTTCAAAAGCCAGAGGTGCAGACAGTAGAGAACCAGCTTATCAGCTTGTGACAGCTTTTACAAGTCGACTCCTTGACTCACCTTGTCGACTGGTACTTTCCCATGGTTTTGAAACAGGAGATCCGTCTTCTCAGAGGCTTCTTTGGAGCTTGACAAGGACTGCGAAGCCCCAAGACAAAACTCCAAGATTTCATGAATTTCTGATATTTGTCTCACAGACAGAATAGAAGCAGTCCCTGTGAATTTTACAAGTTCTCTCCATTCATTGCGTACAGCGTCCTGTCGATTTCCTGTGTCCCTCTGAAAGTTCTATATTCATCTATATTCTGTCTATGTCGTGAAAGTTCTTTCATTTCCCACTTTCCATGAAGAGGAAACAGCACCACGTTTTTTCTTCCATTGCCAGATCTCCTCGATAGAGGGGTGGGGGGGTCATTGTTGG
>DF242078.1:2482-60811 GCA_000507305.1 Breviolum minutum Mf 1.05b.01 | reverse complement strand
ACTTCCAAATGTGCGTTTCGCCACAGCGGCGTGCATTTTTCGACATCTGAACTTCAAAAAGTGGTCCCGGAATGTCAATTTTTTAACATTTTTACTTCCACATGTGCGTTTCGCCGAAGCGCGTGCAATTTTTGATTTATCCGCTGACCACCTGACTCCGCACCCGCCGCTTTAACAGGCCTACTTTTCACACAGGAATCATTGAAAAGACACAGCATTTCGTGACTTCTCTAACATTTAGCGCGGATGTATCTTCTTTCACTTGACTTTCGCACTATTGCATCTTCTTTCTGCTGACTTGACTACTCTACTCTGCTTTTCAACTGTCCATATTGTCGGAAGTTTCTATTTAAACTTCCTTCGACTAATGCATGCGTGGATTTGATCTCGCTTCATTTCATTTTGTTTTTACACTGTTTTGGGTCTCTTGCCGTGATAATTTGTTTTGTTGAGTTGGCTGTGAATAGCAGACGCAGAGGGAAACAACGTGAGCTCGACAGAATTGCAGGCAAATATTTTTGGCAGAATTTCATTGACGAACTGACGCTCTCACCGCTGTTGCCCATCAGTTTCGGCTCAAGGGTTCAAAGAACCATCAATTAGTATCACTATCACGATTGAAAGAAAAACCGTGACATTGTTGTTTCCTATGGAGGACCAGGTTTGGGCACTAGTTCAGTGTTTTGGTATCAACTTCAAGAAGATTGGTTGCAAAAAATGGCCACATTTCAAGTGGAATCTTAGGCGAACGCATAGGCCTTCCAGCCCAGTTACAAGCAGCAAAAATGACGCCTGTAAGTCCTTTCTAGCCTGACTTTGCCAAGAGAACTACCAGGACCTCGACATCAAGTGAATCATGTGTGTGAAAAAACATGGAATGACCTTCCGAAATGCTGGATTTGATGCAGGTCCTTCATGGATGTTTGAATGTTACAAATTCCATGCAAACGGTTTCGAACGGTACAAATTCTTGGTTTGATTGCAGCTTTGCCAAGTGGCACTTTCAAATGGTGAGTGGACATTGGACATGTTGGGCTGGTTCTTTCAACTTCGGCCATGCCATTCTCAAAATTCAACAACTTCCCACATTGAAGGTTGCCAATGATGTCTTGGGGTTCCATTTGGTGAATGATTTGATCCGGCCAGGATCCAGCCATGGTTTTATTGAATATTGATGTCCAGATTAGTGAGTTTTGTTCGTTCCAGATCAGTCTGACATCTTGAGTCCTCACTGTTGGTGGAATCATTTCCATTACAATGTGCTTCAATGAAATATTCAAGGATTTTTCCAAGTTGGAATGACACAGAAATGAAACGATGTTTGTCCCACAAAAACTTTGATTTGGTCTCAACAAAAGATTGCACGTCAGTTGCAGCTTCATGAACCAGGAGTTGGGCCAACTGTCCGTGGCTGGACATGGTGATACCATGCGCAGTGCTGGCTTGAACCCAACCAACTCAGAGGTGCAGGGTGGGTCTGCGTGGAGCATCTGAGTAGGTGGAGGGAGTGCAGTATTGTGCAAGGAATGCAGTCATTGCAGGTCAGTGGAGTGCAGGGGTAAGTTTGGTAAGTTAAGTATTGGAGGTGCAAAAAATTCAGAATCTCGGAGTGCAGGTGCACAAATGGGAGACTTTGATTTTTATCCCCACCAGTTTTGGTGTGGAAGACAAAATATCCGAAAGCGATTGATCTTCCAATGGGTGATGCTCATTTGTCCATGTCCACCCCAAGTGCATTTTGTTGTAAGTGTTCTATGACATGGAGTAGGAAAGGCCTTATTTGCTATGCGAAACTCTGACTTCTTGTTCATGTGGATTTAAGTTCCCTCCTTCTCTTCCAGGTTTTTCCAGTTTGGTCAAATTGCGATTGTCTTGATTCGAAAAACTACATGGATGTAATCCGCGAGGTCATTCCACTAAAGGAGTCAATTTGTCTACCCTTTGCTAGTGAAGGTGGGTGACATCATGTTGAAGATTGAAGCTTTGCATCACAGCTCACTCATATGTCATGGGACTGACTTGCAAAGGAGTCACAGGGAAAAAGGTCAGTTCATCACAGTTTTCCATCTTGTTTCCATGGAAGGTTGCTTTAGCACAGGCACTGGAGGTTATCCAAAATTGCAATACTACCCCGTATGACCATTGAGTAAAACGCCCATGATGTAGCATTTGTTTACTATTCCGCGATTGGTATCACCAATGGTGCTGGGGGGTTACCCACTATATTGGATATCATGATATCGCTGCCTTCGCCAACGAGCCAAAAATGTTTTGATATCAAACCAGGATGCCTTGGACAAATGGTCGAGATGAGGTGCCTGATGATGATGTCATGTGATATCATGTGATAGTTCTTTGAGATGGAACATTTAGTTGAATCACATCATCATATGGCATTCATTCATGAGAGAACATATTTGGTAAAAGGTCTTGGGTGTCTTTCAAACAAGCCTTCTCAAGAATGAAAATGATGCACGTTTTCCATTCATGTTTTCGCAGGTGGCCTGAAAACCGGTCTCATTTTTTGGGTTTTGGTAGATATGTGTCACACGCCACACGCGTACAAGCAGGATTCACTGGCCTGCGCCGTATTTCGTACACGTGCAGTGTCCGCAGCAGGGACCCGTAGAGTCCGGAATTTTAAGCGCAAATTTGCGAAGAAAAACACAATCAAATATTCAAAACATGCACCCTGTGGGCCTGTGGGGGACGGATGATAACGTTCCTTGGGCTTGGGCGCACATTTGACTCCACGAGCTGATATGGGGTGTTTTTTTAAAGACGTGTGCGAGATGGAAAATATCATATGTAATTACTTGGCATCCTGTGCATATTAGGCTCGAGAAAGGTATAATTTACTCAGACCTTTAGAGAGGACAGACTACCGCTGTTAGAGGAAGAACAAACTGATGTGTCAGCTATCCCAGCACCGCTGGGGAACGTTGGCGCCACCCTTCAGTGGTAGCGGAGCTAATTGGCTCCATGGATGGAAAGGAGCCGAGGAAGATGATTACGAAACTTAATGACATATTGATTGTAGGCAATGGCAATGGAAAAATGCACACAGGCAACTTGGGTTGAAAAATCGGACGGTTTCCAGGCCACCGGGATGTTTTCATGTCATATTGAGGTGTAAGTGAGCAGGTCTATATGGATGATTTCTCCATGAACAGAGGGTAGTTGTTTCAGACCCCATCCCATTTGGAGATTGTCGTTCAAACATAAGGCAGGAAAAATGAACAGTTCGATGCAACTTGACTTTGCAATAGGCTCAAGAGCTGCTAAGCAGTTTTCGAGTCTTTGATGTGGATGGCACAGGTGACTTGGTAGGATGGACTTGCCGACTTCATTTTGATGTGATTTTTCCGTGTGTTTCTTCTCCCCTTGTCTCCACAAGTCCGGCTGTTGGTCTCCCGAGTCCGGCATCGTCGGTTTGGTCGCTTTTCCCCACGATTTGTCAGTTTTCCACGCAGTTTTTAAGGGAGATGTCAAAGCCCGACTCAAAGAGAGACCAAAATATATGTAGCCACTCCCTGTGGGGGTTTTCCTTGCGGACAAATCGATATCTGATTTTTTCTGACCCGACAAAACAGGCAGGTCGAGTCAATAATGGACAATTTGAAGAGAACTATTGCGCATTTTGATTCATTTGAAGAATCTACTGGTGATACTCTGTCTTTCTCTCTTGAGTTTCGTTTTGGAGTCCGGCCCAGCCAGTCTCCAGAGTGTTTCCTCTCTAAGAAAAATCCTAATGGGTCAAACTTGGCGCATGTATACCCCATTGCCGTAATTTACGAATTCCTATTAGGTAGTATTCTTACAAATTGTAGATTTCTACCCATCTGGTGATGTACATGTTATCTCAAACGTGATTTTCTGTTGAATTTAACTCTTTGTACATCTCAAAAAATATGGTTGCGTATTATTTGAAAACATGCATCAAAAACATCTTTCAGATTCATCGAGGTTCCTTTGTGTCCTGCCGTGGGATGGTTGAACTTTTGATAACCTCTTTTGTGTTGTTGTGACAAAGCTGAATGCATCTTATTAACACCTATGAAAATATATAGTCCATCGCTTTCATATGTTTGATCAACAACGTCATACCAAAATCTTCAACAGATCATGAAATTTGTTGATGGCTTTTCAAGTCCTAATGCGCCACTACCCTAATGTCTGTTGAACAAATAATTGAGGGTCCAATGAACTTGCGCCCCTATCAATTGTTGTCAACCTCCCCGTGGTAGGAAATTGATTGGCTTTGACAAAAACGCTTGGAAGTTATCAATTTGTTTTTAATGACTGGACTGACCACACCTTCAGTCACCCACTGTTCAATGCATGGAGCACAGAGTACAAGTAGAGATGTCTAAGGTCACCAGGGTAAGTAGCAGGTATTGAAGATGCGAGGGAGATGTGGGGTTTGTGCTTCGGACAGGGCTGATGTTTGTCATCAGGTATCAGCAAAAGAATCCTCCTTGGATACTTCTTGCCAAAGGATCTACAACATGCCTTTACCACGACAGATACCACTCTAGCCTACCTAGACTTTACCATGTACCGTACTACCTGTCGGTACCTGTCGGCACCGACAAAAGTCGGACCTGGCATTGTGAATGACAATGTGTTCACTAAGGCTATTTGTCACCACAGAAAATCTGGGAGATCATGCGCATGGGAGGCTTTGGGTCGAGAGTCAAGGGGCCAGTGATGTTGAGAACAAGGTGTTCTGCAATCTTCAATAATAAGCCATGCCAAACGTGGCAAGGATTAGTTTGTTAACACAACCATTCGCACAAAATGACAGAGAATCAGAGCACTCGAATACGAATTAGTGGCCATCGCAAACTTGATGAAACTTGAATCAGACTTCACTATAGTCACTATAGGTCCCTGTCACCTGTCACGTGCGTGTCATATTGTCATATGAGTGAGGAAGCGTTTTGTTTGAAGCAGAAAATGAAGAATGTTTGTGGATGTCTTATGACTTGTAACATCTTATGACTCACTTCTGACTGTATGACTTGGAACGACTTGTGGGAAGTTCCTTGTGTTAGTTCTGTTGCGATTAGTTTTTCGAGTCATTTCGAGTCATTTGGGGTTCCAGCGCAATAAACCACTAATGGGGAGACACGTGAAAGCCATCATTTGCAAAAAGGAGCAAAAAATGAACAAAACATAAACAAAGGATAGTAGTGTTACGACGAATAGTTTCCTGGAACTCATTGTGTTGATTACCTTGTTACGCTCATTGTGTAGGATTAGTGAAATATCATGGGAAGACTTCCCTGGCTAAACAAGAATTCTAGCTCACTTGACACAGGAAAAGGACAGGGTAACAGTTATTTTTAAACTTACTTGTCCAGCTTAATAGACCACTAGGACCCTCCCTTCGGGTACTCATTTGATACGTTGCAAAGATGCCAGTAGAAAAAACTATCAAACACACATGCGTGCACACGGGAACCCTAAGGGTAACGGGAAACACAAACGCAGAAAATGTGACAACGTCAACGGTAAAGATTAACAAGATTAACCCTTTGCGGGGAAACGGGGCGGACCCCTGTGCTGGACTCTGCCGACCCGAAAAACCGTGCAATGGCAAGGAAAACTTCGAAACACGCATTTCACCCTCCATATTTTAGTTCAAACAAAAAACAAAACAGCAATGCGAGAAAAACGACCCCAAAAATTCAAAACAAAACACATTGAAAAGAAAAAACACAACCAAAATCACGAACAACTGATGATTGAAAATAAAGGTCATAATCATAACAAAAAATGCTGAAAGAACACTTTTGAACAAGATTCAAATGAGATAACATAACCCTAGCCTTCCTATAGGCTAGTTTTCTGTGCATCTTGCGAACCGGTTGAGTTTACTTCGAACCCTCCGAATTTACTTGCCCCTTTGCGGAACAGGTCCGCACGTCTCTGTGGTACACGAGCTGTATCTATAGACCCGTGATTCTACCGTGAATTGATCATTGTTTGGCTCAAGACAAACAGCACTTGCTTACGTCACAGAAAAGTCCGCACGCTGACCTACGGTGTTTTGAGTTCAGGGCATTTACGGGGAACTCGCCCCCCAAGGCGAAGTAAAAACGCGTCCCATAGACATTATCAGCTCCAGCTTAGACTATACAAGCAAAAACACACTACAGACAAGCCATCCACCACCAAACCCCACTCTAGTAGACACGCCAGCAAGGCCGGATTAAACCCTCACATTTGCTCGGTAAACACCTCAACAGAAGGTTTCAACCTTATCCAGCCATTATGATGCTGGTGGGGGTGGTCAAGGGGTCTCTGAGATGTGAATGTTGGCGACACAATCTTTCCCAAAGTGTCAATGCCAGGTAATGATTTTCCAAAGGTCAAGTTGCAGGCCAGAACTGGGGGGCAAATTCAGCTGCAAGTGATTTCAGAGAATATTGAGGTCCGAGAGTCAACTTACTGCAGCTGAGCCAAAAAAGTCTTAGAATGGACAGCATCTCGAGAGAATCATTCGAAATCTTGTGTTTTTTCCATGGAAGGGTCTTGTTTTATATGTTCTTTTTCGTAGCTTGGTATGTTTACCACTGAGGAGAAGGATGCCATAGCGATGGGAATTCTGAGCAAGTGTAATTGATTGCCAGCTGCACGTCATTGTGATGTTGAAATGATCGAAACATGGTACTTGTGAACCCCATGGATTTTGCAGATGAGGACCACCTTCGCGGATCGTTTCTCCAGATTTCCAGATTTCACAGCCACAGCGCTTGACTTTCAGGAGATGCTGCAATGCGTTCCACTCAACAGCCGCAAGCACAGATCACGACGCAGTTCGTTGAGCTTCATCTATAGGTCCTCTTCGGAGTCCAATCTTTGAACCGTTTTGAAAGGACATTTGAAAGTGAATGTTATATTATGGATATGCTAGTCCACTTTGATGTTGTGGGGTTGGATCTTCAGCACCTCAAACAACTTGTTGATGTAGCCATAGAGTCCATTGTCCGCATGATGTTACTCCCAAAGTCTTTTCTTGGGGGCAAAGACACGTTGATGTTCCGTAATGTTCCATTTTGGAATGCCTTAAGTTCAGGAAGCGACATCGACTCTGTTGTGAGAAGTTTCCAAATCTGAAAACATAGCTCCCATGCCCACCTGAGCCATCCCATGCCATCCCTACCTTTTGCCCATGTAGAGCTCCGAAGAGCTTAGGTCAAGGTCTGGTGGAATATAAGCGGTTGATTCCTTACCTGCTGGGTCCAGTCCATGTCGCTTGGCTGCCCTTGGACCTTGGCTTGTTGCCAAAACTGATGCCAATGTCCTGGATGTGCTTTCAGAAACCCATGTTCAGAGACACTGTTTACTGACATGACAAAGCCATGTGTAGGCATCATTCTTTGTCACCACCGGTGTGAATACTCTGACGTTCCAAGTGTAGCCCTCAAAACCTATATATTTCAAGCTTTCCACATGAAAGAGTGCGTTGCTCCTTGTTGGCTTCTTTGGATAAATGGCCCACACTTTTCCTGGCAAGCCATACTTGTATCATTTTTTTGTTAAGAGCCGATGCCAACAGGGCATGCTGCAGTACCAAATGGCAACGAGTAACAATTGTGAGCAGCTGCATAACATTCACGACAAGGGGGCGGCGCTCCCATCCCAAAGAATAGAAGCTAAACTGACCCCTGAGACAAAATGAGTGTTTCATGCCTGCCGATATGCAAAAATTAAAACCTTTAACCAAAAAACATTGCAAACTGAAAGTAAAGTCCCTCCAAAATCAAGGATGACTGCATGACTCATCGCTCCACTTTTGGAGGATAACAGGATGTCGGCAATGTGTTTGAGGCTGTCGACTTCATAGATCAATCTCGTAGGCCTAAATATGTTTGTCACATGTTGTCACCAATTTGTTGCAAAGTTCAAAGACGCGCCAAGTCCATGGTGCTGCATGCCATATGGCCTGACAGTGAGGTTCCAAATGTTGGGAGTTGCAGCTCATCAACGTCAGAAGTGCAGGTCAAGGGGTTAATGGTTGAGCGAAGCAACGAAGCGAAGCATTTTTTGGGATTGTTGGATTTTGAATGATGCCAAGCCACAAGAGATTTACATAGATTTATAGGATAATAGTATGAGACATTGTGGCTATGCACAGATTGCCTCCGGAGTCACCATTTTGGGGGGCCGATGTTCCATCCGTTGCTGCCAATTTCCATCCTGACAAGTCAGGCGTTTCTGATGGTAAGAGCCGATGCTGCAACCCAGACTGAGGCCACCAGAGGGGTGCAGCATTGGAAGTATGAACATTGAAGATTTATGAGGATCCACACCAAGCAGAGATGGAACATGGAACAACTGTAAGCTAAAATAAGGTAATGAAAGAGGTTTCTCTCAACTTCTAAAGGCTTGCCCTTTGTGCTCTCTTGCACCCTGCCAATCATCTTGATCTAACAAGATGTTCTGGCATGAGGAGAAGCAAACTTCACAACAGTCCTCTGGGCAAACAGAGGAAAGCCTCGAGGTGATGGTTGTGGTGGATTCAAGTAAATAGCAGTCTGACAGTGATGCCTCATCCACATGACATGGTTTTTGATTGTTTTGCTGCCACCAAAGTGTGTAGGCCCACCATGTCACCACGCTGCCAGGCGGTTGTGCCAAGTTTTCTTGAGGCACTAGGGCATCAGAAGGCAAAAAGGAAGAAGTTGGAGGCGGGTGGCAGTTTCTAAAAGATCTGAGAGTAGAATCAACATCACTCCATCCTGAGCTAATAGTTCAGAAACATGAATCTGAGCAAAAGGGCAAAACAATGTCCCTTTGATGCATACCATCCAGGCCCTCCTGAACAATGCGTTGGTCCAAGAGTCTGCCACAGAAAGGACCGAGGCAGTGTTTTGCACCTCTTTTTCTCTGTGGAGGGACTCCGGAACAAGAGTCCGTGGCTAGAAACTCCAGGTGAAGGTGTTGCTGGACAAGATGGCGGCTGCAGAAGTTCAAATGGAGGAGCCAACTCGTAAATCGACTACACCCAGCTGGACTCACTTGCATGGGAACTGATGACCAAAGATAGGTGATAGATGCAGCAGACTCAGCTGACTTTGATTCAAATGCTATAACAGTTCCACCATCATAAATAGATCTTATACAATACATATTATATTCCGATTTCCCTCATGCAAAGACTTTTCTTCCAATTGACTTAGAAATTGAGGGTATACTAAAGGTGTTGATTTGTGTGTATTTTTGCTGATGCAGGAAGCCCTTGTAGACCTGAAACGGAAGGCCACGACCTACTCGAAGCACGACTTGAAGGCTTCTCCACTTTTTCTCGTGATGATGTGGGGTCAGACTTTCGATCCCTTCAGAATCAGATTGGTATGGTTGTGATTAGTACATAGTTGGCCCGGTTCATCCGTAGAATGCGGGAAGTGCATGACGCTTTTGCATTAGAGGCCTCGGCCCAATTGGGAGCTGCAGAATGCCAGGTAGAAACTCAGACGGAGGACTGCTGGTGAATTGTGTGTTGACTGTCCATGCCTTCGGGAAGAACAGGTGAGACATAGAATATTCATAGATCATCGGATATTCTCAGCATATCAACCGGACCAAAAACCATATCAGGATTTTCTATTTTGGTATGAGTGAACATTCTGAAAAATACTGGATACATGGGTTAAGTCGTCCTTCGTGGTAAGAAGTCGTCCTTTTGTGGTGTCTACTATGGGTTCTGTAACCGCACAGCATTTAATATACTGTATCATTTTGTGCTTGTTAGCACATGTGCGTACATCCGCATACCCAAACTGTTGCATAGTACTGTAGATGCTGCCTGCAAACAAACACAAGGAAGTCATTTTACGTACTATAACAACTGATTTATATTCGTTTTCCAATGGAGAGAAGAAAGAACACATGGATGCCCAGTTGTTCTTTGGAAGGGGCTCAGTCGCGCGTGTCTCGCCTATCCTACCTATCCTACCTATCCTACCATATCCTACCTATCCTATTTATCCTACCTATCCTATCTATCCTATCCTACCATATCCTACCTATCCTATCCTATCGTACCATATCCTATCTATCCTATCCTACCATATCCTACCTATCCTATCCTATCGTACCATATCCTATCTATCCTACCTATCCTATCTATCCTACCTATCCTACCATATCCTACCATATCCTACCATATCCTACCTATCCTATCCTATCCTACCATATCCTACCTATCCTATCTATCCTATCTATCCGACCTATCCTATCTATCCTATTCTATCCTATCCTATCCTATCCTACCATCCTACCNACCATATGCTACCTATCCTATCTATCCTATCCTACCTATCCTACCTATCCTACCTATCCTACCTATCCTACCATATCCTACCTATCCTATCCTATCCTACCATATCCTATCCTATCCTATCCTATCCTACCATATCCTACCTATCCTATCCTATCCTATCCTATCCTATCCTACCATATCCTACCTATCCTATCCTATCCTATCCTATCTTATCCTATCCTATCTATCCTATCTATCCTATCTATCCGATCTATCTTGTAAAATTCCAAGACACAATTGTGCACGATGCGATGTGA
The DNA here is from genome assembly GCA_000507305.1 of Breviolum minutum Mf 1.05b.01. NCBI lineage: Eukaryota > Dinophyceae > Suessiales > Symbiodiniaceae > Breviolum > Breviolum minutum. The sequence goes on along the minus strand of DF242078.1, from coordinate 50,221 downwards.
CTCAGCTCTACTGTTTTCACTCCGGCAATTGTCACTTGACCCAAGGGCCCTGCAGCCATCCAACATACATGGATTGTATGTACCTTTGTCTGTACACCAACAAGCATCAAAACTAAGTGTTTTTTAACACCTTCCCTCAGATTGTTGAGATTGTTCAACACTCTGGGTATAAAGTCAATTGTTCTGCCCAAATCATAGCGACCTCACAGGACGTCACAATAAAATTATGACCTAAATTTCGGAATTAAGAGGGTGATGTGGGATGACCAGAGCATTGTGCCGTTGTGCAGGTAACTTCCAAGAGTGCGCTAGAACTGCCAATGATACTGGAAATAGATTCTGCCACCAAAATGACTAGACGATGCCATTACAAGGACCCTGTTGGCCAACCAGGGGTTTTGAACCGACAGATTTCTCAAACCATCCCCTTTTTGAAATTGCCAGCCTCAAACCGCCCGGTTTTTGAAATTTCCAGCCCAAGATTTGAACCAGCTGGTCAAGCCCAACGCCTGATCCGTTGGGCGGCAGGGCCAATATTGAAAGTGTTGTTGTGTCAGTTGTGTTGACTTCGTCGCCAATTTCATGCAGGAAACCCTCCCGGATTTGGCAGAAAAAGCCACTAAGAGCAACTTGGAGGCTTCGGGACTGTGTTTGTGCAAGCCCTTCAGAATTGGGTTTCGCATTTCAATATCTTCAATCTTTGCTAGTGGTGAGGCTAACGTGAACTTGTTTAGTTTCTTAATGATTTTGGTTGGCCTGTTATCCGGGTTGCGGTGATACTCCGAAATGCGGGAAACACGGTGACTGCATGCGTGTTCATGTTTTAATGCAAATCTGAGCCCGCTTTTGCATCATCCGTTTGTGAAGGCTGAAGCCAAAGATGTGACTTGGCAAATTGTTGAGTTTGACGGGATGACAGTCTCAGCTATATTTCTCTTAGAGTGCAGCTGGCTCATAGATTCGCACATTATCATCGTGATAAGTGCAATGAGATCTAGCAGGTGTAGGCAGTGTATGCGAAATTCATTGAGAAGGTTTTGCATCCGAAACTTGTTTTCGAAAATTTGCAGTTCATTCGCACATGACAGGTCGAAGCGAAAGAACCATCTTTGACATCACGTTGTCAGTTACTCTTCCGCCGCAAAGACATCCCTGCAGTGGTGGAAGATACGGGTAGCACAGATTATTTTGGCCACATCGTATCAGACGCCAAAGCATGCATCGTCTCCTTTCCAGGCAAATATCAATCCGGCTGGGAGGCATTGATCGATGAGAACGCCTCACATAAACACAGTGTTGGATGCGTCTTCCTGTGCACGCCAGAGAGTGGCTTGGGAAAACATACGCAAGATCCAGATGCAGCTGAAGGAGTGTGTTACTGCCCGAAAATCTACGGCAACAAAGACTACAACAAACTGGGCTACTTGAAGGTGCTACGCAAAGGAACCACTGAAGATGAAGAGAAACAACAACGATTGAATGCAGAATGCACTAAAGCAGTTGTCATACGTGAGAATGAAGAAGACTTGCACCTTGCCAAACAGAAGGCTGAGGAAGCTTGGATGAAGAATGGGAAGAGAGCATCTTGGGGATGCGCTTGGTTTGAGAAGTGGAAGAAGAATGTAGCGAAAGCAGCAGAGTTGAAGCAAAAGCTACAGGTTGTGTTTTTTGCGGGACAAGTTGGCACAGGCAAGGTGGATTGGGAGGATTTGCCAACTGCAGACCTGTGGGATGGAAAAGGCTGCGGAGGCTCTCAGAAGAGCGAAATCGCATACCTGGAGAAGCAAGGTTTTGGCTACGTTGAAATTGATGCCATCCATTTTCTGCGCAAAGAGTTTGATCATGGAAAGGAGGTCATCGCATTGGATCGCCAAGAATGGAAGAGAGGAAGAATCGTGACGCCACCGCAACCGCTCGACTGGAATTCACATAGTGAAGCCACGGTGGAGCAGACAGCGAGGTGCTCAATTCAATGCAGCGAAACTGGTCGTGTGTTTGCAACGGATAAAGTCCGGCATGGCGATACGATGCAGAATTTTCTCAAGGCCATTGGCGAGGATACTTTCTTGCAGACAGTGCAAGAAACACTCCCCGAAGGGGCAGAAGTGCTAGGATCCCGACCTCAAGAATCCATTTTGCAAGAAGACGGAGAAGTTTCTGGGCGGAGATTTAGAACATGTTTGAGTTTTTTTTTTTTCGAACATATATACTGACATGGTTTTCCCCAACAGCGTTAGCTTTGGGGTCTTTAGCCATAGTAAAGTCTCGGGGCAAACTCGTCCTTTAGCGTTCCTTGGGGCAAATGGCTTTCGCCTCCGAAAAGGTTTCGGAGGGTTCCCCAGCTCTTTTCTCATTTGTCTCGCAGGGAGAACTGATTCAGCGGTTCTCTTGCTGTTGGGGTATTCTTTGGGCTTATTTCTTTCTTATTTGTTCTGCCTTTTGACCTTTTTTGACACTCTTCCCAGGTAGCAGTTGCCGTAGAAATTGACATCGATTCAGTGCATGGACTGCAGAAACTGCGCAACGATGTATTGAATGAACATTTTGAGCTGGAACTCAATCGGAAATTGCTTGAAGGCAAACATGGCCGGTGGCAACTCCGCTTGGACAAGACCCTTTTCTGCGAGCACTATGAATCACAACTCCTGCAGCAATCCAAGTTGACAAAGCACCAGAGGGAGACTTATGAAGAAATCCAGAGGGCAAATTCCTCTATCACCCATTTGAGTGCTGTTGCAGGGTCTGGAAAGACCTTCCTTGCAGTGCAACTAGTGATTCAGACATTGAAGGACAGCACTGGACAAATTTTGTTCATTGCACCGTCATTACCGCTGTGCTTTTATTTCATTCGCTGGCTTGGAAGGCGAGGGCAACATGAGATGATTTCTCTGTCAGATTTGTTGGGGCGAATTGCTATCCAGACTCCAAACACGACCTTGATGAAGCTGGTAGTTGAAGGAAGAAACATTGTTTGCAAGTCAGACAGTACACTTTGCAACACGCAATTCGACCTCACAGTAGTGGATGAGGCTCATGACATTTACCGGGATGATATTTTGGAAACAGGCTTTTTGGACAAAGTGAAGACGAAGAGGTGGCTTTTGCTATCTAATCTATCACAGTCATCCGTTCTCAAGCCAAAGTTCCCTGAAAATATGACCGAAGGAAGATTGACGGAAGTCGTTCGATGCACCAAACGCATCGTTGCGGGTGCAGCTGCTTTTCATGCAACCCCTGATGACAAAGAAGGCCTCGGTTCATTGTGCCCAGATGGTCCACCCCTGAAAACCTTCCTATTCGATTCCAGGGATGCAGAGGATGATTATGTGACATACGTGGAACAGTCAGTGGTCGCCATCCGGTACATCATCCACAGCTACTCGGGCCTCAACCTACATCATCGAGTCGCACTTCTAGTTCCTGATGATGACTTCCGAGAGGAATTTCAACCCAAGCTTCAACAGGCCCTGAAAATTGGAAAGCGAAAGTTCAGTTTCACAACCTTTGAGGATTCGATGTCCGTCGTGCCCTTGGACCTGTTAGAATCTGAAGGGCCATATCACAACGACCATGAAATGATAATTCTGGATACAGTGGAGAACGCAAAAGGTCTGGAACAACTCTTCGTGATTTGCATCAATTTGGATACACAGATCAATGGCTCTGAGACGGATGCCGTGACCAGAGCAAGGATTTACCAAGGCCTCACAAGAGCACAGCTGCAGGTGTTTGTCGTCAATGCAGTGGTGCAAGGCGGCTGGCTAGAATTCCTGGGTCTCATCAACTCACAGGTGGACAAGTTCGATGAACGCAAAGCCATGGAAGAAACCACGGCAACTGCAGCGTCTGATCTGATTTCAATGGTGAAGCCAAAAGAGAAGCCAAAGGAGGAGTCGAAGGAGAAGCCAAAGGAGGAGTCGAAGGAGAAGCCGAAGGAGAATCCGCAGGAGTCAAAGGAGCCCAAGGAGTCAAAGGAGCCCAAGGAGTCAAAGGAGCCCAAGGAGTCAAAGGAGCCGAAGGAGTCAAAGGAGCCGAAGGAGTCAAAGGAGCCCAAGGAGGAAGGAGAAGAGCTTGAGCACGAAATGAAACCGGGGTATTCCAAGAAGGTTGCTGCAGAACAAAGGGCCGCAAAGACCACAAAGGAGGTGGCAAAGACGGTCTCTTCGGTGTGGGACACAGGTTCAAATCAAATCAAAGCTGGCATTGACAAGCCGAAGTTCGATCCCCGTTTCTCGAAGGCTGGACATGCCATGTCGGGATAAGGCTTTGCAGGGTGGGAGGTCGCAAGGAGAGTCAACCTCCCCAGTATTTTGGCCTGATGGCCATGGCTTCCTCAAATTTCTATTTGGTATTTGGTTTTGGCTGTTTTGATTCATTTTCACATACGTCGGGAATTTCTAGACCTAGCCATGATTCCAATGAGGATGTTGAGAAGAGAACAGGTACCAGCGGGTCCACTGTTCAGTTTATAGAGCCGTCAAACAAACTGGTTGATCAGTATTTTCAGATGATGACTGACCAGCAGTTGTTATGGTTGCCTTGGAACAAGTTGGCATCACCCGAAAAGGTATAGTATGGATTATTAGTATGGTATGAGTCGGGAATTTCAGCATTTGATATTATCGATATTTGCTTTCTCTATTTATTTTTGTTCTTAAAAACCTTGCTTAGCAGATTGAGAGCTGATATCTTGCGAACGTGGAGCTTTTAAAGAGATGTCATTTTTATGGTAGTAGGAATAGTGTCCAGTGCTAAAGACATGAGAATCTACCAGCTCATGTGCCAGCATGGATCGCTCAGCCGGAGATGCGTAACTTCACGAGCAACGCCACGCATGAGATATTGTATATCACAAGGTTTCGTGCGAAATCTTTCGAAGTCCGAACCAACAAAAGAATGGTAGATCCAAACTCTTGAAAGTCGGTTTGGGGAGCACGTTCTTTGGAACATACTATCATGCTGTTGATGGAAGAAATCCTGCTTTGGCCGTGCATAAATTCACATGATAACTCTTAGAGTTTCGACCACCCAACTATATCACCACATAACTTGGGTTCTGGCAGCTTTGGTCTCCGGTCCCGTGTGACCTTGTTATTGCGCATGAACCCGTGAACCCAGGACCCTCGGCGTGAGGCAAATCTAGTGCGGATTAAGCATCGCACGGATGAGGAGTACGAGGCCGATTTCGATGACAATCCCCAGATCAAAAACTGAAGACTAGTGTGCTACGTGCAAAATGTGATGAAGTTGATTTTCGGTCTCCGTGGTGTACATATCCACCATCAAATGTTTTTTTTAAGGAACTGTTTAAGTTTAGATGATCTAATGGTCCAAGTCTTGAGTTTGCACGTTGTGTTTTGAGTTCAGCACCTGTGACTTCCTCGGCTTTGTTTGTCACAGGACTACGATTTGTTTGACCAAGTAGCATTGGCCCAGTACTTGATTGATGCAGATGTGCGTTTGGTCCCTTGGAGGTCGTTTGGTCATGGCTGGGGCAACCGGCCAAAGCAAGATATGATCGGAATATTCAGTGCCGGTAACAAAAAGACTTCAACTTTTAAAAGGTTTCAATTTTTTGGTTGGCCGATTTTTTCTGCAATTGTAGATCTGCTGTCACCTGCTAGCCGGCTCGATGTTTTTCTGGGCTGACTGACATTGTCAAGCAACTGCCATGCGAAGCTGTGTTGCTTAAAAGCATGGTAAACAGAGCGAGTCAACCACACAGTGCATTGTGTTCCACTACAGCGTTGTCGGTATGCGTCGAAACTCAGCCAAATCTATCGTCAAAGCAACGGTGGTTGCTGAAAGTCTTCAGCTCTAGGTTCGTGGCGCATTCTTCAAGCAGTTGTATCAAGATGGGCTGGCATTTCCACGGCGGCAGGAAGCAGATTCCATGACTGCAACTTGTTGGCATTCGAAAGTACTTTGAATGCCTTTGACTTTTGAAGCCAGGCAGGATAGGTATGAATGGGAATTGGAATGTTGCCTGCATGCAAAACAGGGTGATGAAAGAGATCAAGGCATGATCAAGGGCTATGTTGATGAAGGGACATCCTGACATGTCATGTTGTGTGAGAGATTTGTGCTTGACTTTGTTCAACCAAGGTGGATGGCATGTCTGCTTTAGTGTCGCATGACGAGGTTAGAATCTGGGCTGGTGGGGAGGTTGAAGATGAGACACGAGACCGCGACATTCGAGAGCTTTCGTATGCGAGAAGAGCCAAGATCGTGGCCGTATCCTTTGGCTGAATTACAAAACCAATGAGGGAGCGCTTCTGGTACCCAGGGACGCTAGTTTCATAATTTGGTATATGACAAGGATCGCTAAATTATGCTAAATTAGGAAACTAGCATATTTGTCATTTGCCGTTGGATAAACATTGGCGTTGAAGTAGGTTGAAATTCATGGAAGGCTAAGGTACCCCCCCAAAGCTACCCCTCCCGCCAAAGAAGGGTTTAATAAGCTTGTTAAGGGACCATGGTGGTTAATGACCCCTTATCAAACCCTTATTTTTTGGGGGGGTAGTTTTGCGGGGGTACCTTAGATTCCCATGAGAAATGTAGTGCATACATGCCTTTGTCGGTGCATCATCATTGGCATGCAGAAACATATCAGTCAAAAAACACTGGAATAGAAGGCCAAATGTCACTGCATGGACACTGGCCGCAATCAATAGAGCGGCACTGCGTGATGGGATGCCCAGACGATTGCAGGCAACACCAAAATGAAGTACTGTACTAGCAAATGATGTTGTGCCTCTTACCTGTATCTTGTAGGATCTTATCTTGACAGAAATAAACTGACACAGGTGTTTCTTTTGCAAGAGAAGTTCTTATGCCTTGTGCTTACATACTAGTAGTATATACGTCGCTGTAGTTTGTGTATGTGAACAAAGATGTTAAAATGTTTTTTGCATATGATTTTATGGAAATACAAGCATGGTCAACAACACATGGATGTTGACATAAGTTCCAATCTGTCCTTCAGACATACAGATTTAGGTTCCAACAGATGTCGCTTCCTTTGAGTCATTTGCAGCTGACGCAAGTACCATGTACTGTCGCATATGCACCTACATGTCCGAGGAACTCCTCCAATTTGATGATGACACGTGGCACTGATATCTCAAAACCATGGGTGTCTCTCCCCACCAGGGCATTGCTTTTAAACCTGGCTGAGGTATCTCATCTATGGGAGACCCCCCTGCACCCTGATCCATGCAGATACCAACTTCGAAAGCTGGCAAAGGCGGTGAACGTGAACGACTGGTACTTCTTTGATTATGTCTCACTGTACCTGTTCTTCTTTGACCTGCCAAGACCCCAAGTTTCACTTTTTTTGGGGGGGGCATTTAGAAAGACTATTCTAAACTGAATTAACTGAAATGACACCCTGTGCGCCTGTGTAATTTCCATACTGTAGTCATTTAAGGTTTGTTACATGCAAAAGGGCCTTTGAGTTCAGAATCTGGTGCTGCTACTGTGCAATGCTGAGCCCCTATAGTCCACAAATCATGCATCCCAAAACCAAAAAACTCGAGTAAAACAGCAAAAACACGAAACAACAACACACACACACACACTGATGATAGTTCTACATGGTTGTCTGGTGTAGTTCGAAGTAGGCAAAGGAAATCTCATAGGCCTCAATTAACATAACATTTTATATTGTCCTAATAACATTGACGTAGTTCGTCGAAGTGTGGTTCCAATAAAATCGGAATGGTTCATCCATGAGCCGAAAATTGAAAGTCGTGAAAGTCGTGATCGGCAAGGCGGTTCTTGGCTTAGCCGCAGGCCATGTCAGAAAACTACAGGTACGTTTGCACCTCCCTGCTTGTAAAAGTCAAAGTTGAAAAAGAAGAAGAACTGAGCACTGTTAGAAGGTGTCGGAAAGTGCAAGTCGGAAATCGAGAGAAACTGCGGCTTTTGAACGGTTTGTTTTCTCAAGATGATGATCGCGGAATCTCAATGTCAAGGTCATCAAGTCAAAAACCATTTCACCCTGTTCCTAGGTGTTTTCACACACACGCCCCCCGAAGGGGGCAAGAACTTCACATCTCAGCATCTGGTGCGCTCTCAGGTCGGCTCAACGTGGACTGGTTCGGTGCAATCGGAAGGGCCGTAGCTGATGTTGGATCGGTGGAACTTGTTGCTGCTGATGGCCCCCTTGGAGATCTGGATCTTTGTCGGTTGAACCTGAATGTCTGCACCAATGTAGTCTTGGACATCTCCAAAATGCGACCAACGGATGACTGTTTCTCTTCAGATGAGCTGGATTCAATGGCACTCTGTAGAATTGAAGCCACGTTGATGGATTGCTTCGGCTCGTCATTGGCCACAGGCATCTTCTGTTCTTCTTGGTTCTTTGTCAACATCTGCCAATCATTCTGCGCTCGCCAAGTACGACGGTTGTGGATCTCAATGTTCTTCATCTTTTGCCATTCAAAATATTCTCCTTCTTGGGTTGGTGGGGCAGCACTGTAGTCTCTGGATTGGTAAGGTTGTACATCAGTACACTTCCAAATGCGAACATATTCCCGGGAATCTCCACTGGTGGAAGTGCTGGTAGACGTTGTGTTGGACGTACTGGTGGAAGTGCTGGTAGACCTTGTGCTGGACGTATTGGTGGAAGTGCGGGTAGACGTTGGGCTGGACGTACTGGTGAAAGTGCTGGTAGACGTTGAATGGACTGGTGAAAGTGCTGGTAGACGTACTGGTGGAAGTGCTGGTAGACGTTGGGCTGGACGTGCTGGTGGATGTGCTGGTAGACGTACTGGTGGAAGTGCTGGTGGACGTTGTGCGTTGCTATGGCCATGACGTTCTCGAGGTGAAGGAGTGGAGGTCTTGGAGCTGTGGTCTCTGCGTTCTGGGTTGGTGTGGATGGTGGGTGATGTCTGAAGTTGACCAGGTTGAAGGCAAAATTGACGATTGATCGGAGGTGAAGCAGCTTGAGGTTGATGTGAAGGATGGTGAATGGATCGGTCGGTAAAAGGGTTCTTGGCTTAGCCCTATGCCACTTCAGCAGTTCAAAACAAAACAAAACAACAAAAAATTCATCGGCAACAAACATGTCGGCAAGAGGGTTCTAGGCTTAGCCCTTTGCCACTGCGGTAATTCAATTGCGTGTTGCAAACTCCCGTACTNGCAGTTCAAAACAAAACAAAACAACAAAAAATTCATCGGCAACAAACATGTCGGCAAGAGGGTTCTAGGCTTAGCCCTTTGCCACTGCGGTAATTCAATTGCGTGTTGCAAACTCCCGTACTGATGGAAGTGCTGGTAGACATTGTTCTGGACGTACTGGTGAAAGTGCTGGTAGATGTTGAATGGACTGGTGGAAGTGCTGGTAGACGTTGGGTGCTGGAGGCACTGGTGGAAGTGCTGGTAGACGTTGGGCTGGACGTGCTGGTGGAAGTGCTGGTAGACGTTGCGAGCTGTGGTCTCTGGGTTCCGGGTTGGTGTGAATGGTGGGTGATGGCTGAAGTTGATCAAGTTGAAGGCAAAATGGAAGATTGATCGGAGGTGAAGCAGCTTGAGGTTGATGTGAAGGATGGTGAATGGATCGGACGGTAAAAGGGTTCTTGGCGTAGCCCTATGCCATTTTAGCATTTGAAAATCAAAACAAAACAACAAAATTCACCAGCAACAACATGTCGGCAAGAGGGTTCTAGGCTTAGCCCTTTGCCACTGCAGTAATTCAATTGTGCGTCGCAAGCCTTCCCGCTGTTTGTCACATAAGCATTCATGGTGTAGCCGAAGGCATGCTTTACGTTGTTACAGAAGTCTGGGTCTGATGCATTGTCGACAATGATAGTTTATACCGTCTTGTTCTTCAACACAGAGATGACAAGGCATGATAGACGTACTGGTGGAAGTGCGGGTAGACGTTGGGCTGGACGTTGGTGGAAGTGCTGGACATTGTTCTGGACGTACTGGTGAAAGTGCTGGTAGACGTTGTGCTGGACGTACTGGTGGAAGTGCTGGTGGACGTACTGGTGGAAGTGCTGGTAGTGCTGGACGTGGACGTGCTGGTGGATGTGCTGGTAGACCTACTGGTGGAAGTGCTGGTAGACGTTGTGCTGGACTGGTGGAAGTGCTGGTCTCTGGGTTCTGGGTTGGTGTGGATGGTGGGTGATGTCTGAAGTTGACCAGGTTGAAGGCAAAATTGAAGATTGATCGGAAGTGAAGCAGCTTGAGGTTGATGTGAAGGATGGTGAATGGATCGGTCGGTAAAAGGGTTCTTGGCTTAGCCCTATGCCACTGCAGTGAGTGAAAAAACAAAACAAAACAAAAATTCATCAGAAACAAACATGTCGGCAAGAGGGTTCTAGGCTTAGCCCTTTGCCGCTGCGGTGGTTCAATTGTGTGTCACAAACCTTCCCGTTCTAGTGGAAATGCTGATAGACGTTGTGCTGGACCTACTGGTGGAAGTGCTGGTAGACGTTGGGCTGGACTGGTGGAAGTGCTGGTCGTTGGGCTGGACGTGCTGGTGCATGTGCTGGTAGACGTAGTGGTGGAAGTGCTGGTAGACATTGTGCTGGACGTGCTGGTGGAAGTGGTGGTGGACGTACTGTTGTGCTGGACGTGTGGTGGAAGTGCTGGTGGGCTGGTGGAAGTGCTGGTAGAAGTGGTGGTAGACGTATGGACGTACTGGTGGAAGTGCTGGTATAGACGTTGGACGTGCTGGTGGATGTGCTGGTAGACGTACTGGTGGAAGTGCTAGACGTTGTGCTGGACGGGCTGCTGGAAGTGCTGGTGGACGTGCTGGTGGAAGTGCTGGCAGACGTACTGGTGGAAGTGCTGGTATCTCGAGGTGAAGGAGTGGAGGTCTTGGAGCTGTGGTCTCTGGGTTCTGGGTTGGTGTGGATGGTGGGTGATGTCTGAAGTTGACCAGGTTGAAGGCAAAATTGACGATTGATCGGAGGTGAAGCAGCTTGAGGTTGATGTGAAGGATGGTGAATGGATCGGACGGTAAAAGGGTTCTTGGCTTAGCCCTATGCCACTTCAGTGAGTGAAAAAACAAAACAAAACAACAAAAAATCATCGGAAACAACCATGTCGGCAAGAGGGGTCTAGGGCCTTTTGCCACTGCAGTAATTAAATTGTCTTCTCCTTGTCCTGCCTCGGCTACGGGAAATTCTTGCCCGAGCCTTTGAGCGAAGTTGAGGTACTTCACGCGACGTAGCGAAACGGACGGAATTGGTCTCACGTGCCTTGTGTTAGAATTCGAAGAAACAACAAGTGTGTCCTGAGAAAGCAGTAACCAAGTGACGTCTCCTGCAATGAAAGAACTGACTGTGGCAAGCTGTAAATCACCGATGAATTTGAATCTCAAATTAGTTATGATTGTCACTTTCTTAGTTGCGCAAACACCTGCAATCTCAACGTTCAAGTCACAAAGCAAGCAATTTGACAGCAAATCAAAAATCAAGTCAGTTCATAATCGCAACATGCAGCAATGAGAAAAAGAAAAGAAGGAAGAAAGGTTCACAAATTCAAGTATCAACAACACAAGTCGACTCAACGCCCGGGTCCACCGAAAACCTGCCAGACATTAGTTCAGGGGTGACGCTAGGTCATATAAGTGGCTGTAAGCCTCTCGTTGCCAGAATGGCTTCAATTTCTTAGTTCACTGTTGCCTGAATGGCTTACAAAGGCTCCGAAACCTGGCTGTACGGCCTTTAATCCATGGCACGCATCAACTTCATTGTTCTAAACTCGGACCTTCTCTGAAGGTCCATCCAGCCGGGATGACGTAGCACCCGGAGGACTGACACACACTGATGATAGTTCTACATGGTTGTCTGGTGTAGTTCGAAGTAGGCAAAGGAAATCTCATAGGCCTCAATTAACATAACATTTTATATTGTCCTAATAACATTGACGTAGTTCGTCGAAGTGTAGTTCCAATAAAATCGGAATGGTTCATCCATGAGGCGAAAATTGTAAGTCGTGAAGTCGTGATCGGCAAGGCGGGTCTTGGCTTAGCCGCAGGCCATGTCAGAAAACTACAGGTACGTTTGCACATCCACACTTCCAAGGTCTTACTTGGCTCTGGCTTGGAAGTGGGGCCCAGAGCCCCCTGCTTGTAAAAGTCAAAGTTGAAAAAGAAGAAGAACTGAGCACTGTTAGAAGGTGTCGGAAAGTGCAAGTCGGAAATCGAAAGAAACTGCGGCTTTGAACGGTTTGTTTTCTCAAGATGATGATCGCGGAATCTCAATGTCAAGGTCATCAAGTCAAAAACCATTTCACCCTGTTCCTAGGTGTTTTCACACACGCACACACCCAAAAGTCAAAAAATCCTCTGGAGGAAAGAAGTGTTGGGTTACAATTCTCCTAAGACTTTGTTTTTTAGAGACCCGCGCCACGATCGTGGGAAAATACGGAAAACCCAATACTTTGGGGTAACACCAGGTGTATTCACGTTTCAGGTATTTTGAAAAGTAAACTACCCGCATTCCTTTAAGTGAGGCCTCTTCTTTAAGGTAGAGCCACCGCCCCAATGAAATAAGAAATCCACTTCTTCAAAGCAGCATCCCCACGTGCCAAACACCTTTGCTTCACAGTAGCATCAGTTCTTTAAAGCAAATGTTTTTTCCTCAGTAGCCTGTCCTCATGAAACTAAAGTCGGTTCTTTAATTAAGGTAGTTTTTCATGATATCGTTTCCAGGAGACATTCTGCCACTTTGAAAATAAAGCCTAGTCATCAAAGAGGTTTATAAATCACATTTGTGCTCATACAACTCAATTCTTGAAAATAACGCTGCATTCTTAGAATAAGGTCTTTTCGTTCAAAGCAGCCTCTTTTCTCTCCAGTAAATCCTTTTTCTTCAAGGAACGTCTTTTCCTAAAACACATCTTTGCAGCGTTAGCCAAGACCTGAAGCTGCATCGCGCCTGGTGTTTTCATGATTGTTCTAAAATTGCGCAGAATGTGGGCCTGGGACCTAAACCCTCATGAAGAATAGTCCTATTTGGTCAGTCTGGAATTTTTGGATGTTTGGGCCTGAAACAACAAATAAACTCGAGAAAAAACACAAAGAAAAACAAGACCGTCGAAAAGGAAACTATATAGTAGTTCCTTTTTTTTGCACTTTAAAATATTCATTCATTGGACAGGCACAAAAAAACAGCCAAACATAACATGTGCAAACACCCAACGCTCACAGTTTGGGTTCTGTTCTATGTTCCGTGAATCAACCGAAGGATGCAATTGTGTTTGTGCGTGCGTGTTGGTGTTTCAAAACAAAAAACAAAAGTCAACTAAGCCGTTTTGGGTGAAGTTTGCATTCTTCGTGCAGAACTTGTTTTCCGGTAGTCTTACTCTAAATTGTGTATCCAATAGGTTGCCTTCTTTTACAAAGTAGATTTCTTGTAACAAAAACATTTGTTTAGGATAAGATGATGAAATAGTTGTCAGACAGTCTTTGTTTTGAATCTAATTTAGCGTTTCCCAAACACAGTAGCCTTCTATCTTTCCAAGTACGTACTTTGATTCACAAAATCACCGGAAACAATGAACAAATCACCATTCTTAATCCATTTCCACTACCATGCCAAAGCAGTTGTGTCAATGACAAACCCACAGGATTGAGAACATGAACAGGCTTAGAATGGCTTAGATAGCTTAGAGGAAAAAACCATTTGAAGCATATGATTACGCAAATGATTCTGGGGCACCCGCGCACACACTTTTACAAAAACTAAGGCATCAAGTGCCGAAGTCATGAAAGAAGATGTTCCTTGTTTCTTGATGGTAAAGCAAACAGCTTGAGAAAAAGAGATCCAACCCTCATGACCAATGTTTCAACAAGATCACCATGTCAACCACAATGAAATAGCAGGTGCAAGAATGTGCGTCCACATTCTCTTCCGGTCTAAACTCCATAGCTTCGTTGGCATGGCTAGGAGTAAGACTGCCATGCCCCCTGCTCATCATGTAAAAAAGCACCGGGATGAAATGAAATGCACTCTTGTTCTTCATGTAAAAAATCACCAGGAGGAAATACAGGCTTTAATTCTTTTGAGAAGGTACACACACACACCCAGCCAGGAGGGCTGGGTGTTCAAGGCAACTTTTTGTTCTATGTCCAGCTGTGAAGTGGTGAAGCGAAGAAGTAAAACATCCCTACTCTGTAAAGTGATGTAAGCATCCAACATGTAGTAGATGAACAAGACCTCCAAATGGCTCAGAATGTAAAAGAAGAGTGATACCACTTCAGTCAAGAGTGCCCTCAGAATGATGGGAACGAAGATGAATTTGTCTGCGATCATGTGGAATCTGATGGGTGTTGAGGGCTTCTTGCCAAGTCATATCATAGTCCACCGCAGAGAATCTTCCACATGGGAATCCAGGAGTGTTGTACGGGGAAGTCTGAAGCCACAACTTGAAGTTTCTTTTCAAAATCCCAATATGAAAGCAATCCCAACAAAGAACCTGTATGGCTTTCTTCACAAAGTCGACTTTCAATTTCTGAAGCTGGGCGGTAGTAGTTAGGGTCAGAATGTAAATTTGCTCCAGATTGACCACCATGGTACCAGTGCGAGGATCACGTAGACCTTCAGGAAGGATCCCAGAAACATCCAAGTTAACCATGCCATAAGTAGGATCAGGTAAAATGTGCTGAACAGTTTCGTCAACCACCTCCAAAGGGTAGGCAATGGGGCAGAATGATAGGGCATGCTCATAGTCGGAGGTGTCACCGAGGTGACACGAACCATATCAAAGGTCGTGGGCGAATGGCTGACAAATTCGTAAAGTCGTAGGGTTCAAACATGATGAATGATCACACGTGAAAAGACATCCAAAAAGGCAATCGATCAAGTCAAACATAAGGAAATTCAAAAACATGTCTCGAAGTTGGCAAGTTTAATGTAAGGCATGAATCATGAAGTAGTTACGACCATCTAAGGAGCAAAGTCAGAATCTGAATCTGAAAGGTCGACGTGTGGAAACTGTGCGCACAAAGTGAAGGAAAAAAGCAAACACGGCAAGGTTCTCTTTTTGTGCTGTCAAAGTGCAACGCGTGCAGCAGCAGTAGCCATCTGCAATAGGCCATCGTCACCTGCAACCATCGGGTAGATGCCCATCCACTTCGAGATAGCTTTACATAGCCATAGGCAAAGTTGCTTCACCATCTTGGTCGGCAGAACTTGCTGGCTTGGGCTGGAGGAGAGTGAATTGGATTTTGGGATGCAGCCCCCATGTTGCTTCGATCACCACGAGGGGAACGGGATCTTGGTCGAGAGGATAAAGCATCTTCTGGTAAATGGAGGAAAGTCTGCAAAGCCCTTGTGCTAATGTTTGCAACCAAGGTTTGCCTTTGGGATTCAATGCTACCCTCAGAGCTAATGGTTTCTTCCACCAACAAAAAGGATTTTGGTCCAATTGGCGAGGTGGATCAAAAACCAGCAAACTGAACTCTTCCTTCTTAGCCACCAAAAGCCAACCATCATAGGAATGCCAAATTTTCTTAACCCACCAACCAAGGAGGTTCTTCATCTTGTTCCACTGGTAGTAGACATGACCAGATTCAGGGGTGTCTCCGACATAGAAGGTGTTGCAAGCACCACTGGCAGATGCAGAAATTGTGCCAGAAGCACCACCAGGTGCACCAGAAGCAAGTGCCTCAGATGTGTTGCAAGCACCACTGGCAGATGCAGAAATTGTGCCAGAAGCACCACCAGGTGCACCAGAAGCAAGTGGTTCTTCATCTGTGTTGCAAGCGGTTTGATTTTCATGAAGGGTGACAGCAGAGCATTTCCAAAACCGAACCATCTTGCCTTGAATTTGATGATCAGTCTTGTGTTCAACATGTTCTGTGCCCATGAAGTCCATGTGCAGGTCAACCTCCTTGCGAATACCACTCATAACTGATTGAATGAGAGTCTGTAGATCACCAGCACTTTCATGACCAACATTGAAACCCAAGCCCACCAAGCTCTGTAGTTGTCGACGTTCAAGATCTCTAAGAGGTCATGGTTAGAGCCACGGTCATCACTTTCAGGAGGTTCTCATTGTGGCCTGACTTAATCTTGCCAGGGGAGATGCCAAGACAAACAGCAACTCGGTGAATGGTAGATTCAGCAGCTTCAGGTTGATTCTGCCACCAATTGTCCATAGCCACAATGTTGCGTTCGACAGTTTGTCGAGAGGTAATATCCAGTTTCAAAGTTTTGAACCAGGCTTTGTACTTGGAGTCACTGAAAGATTCGGGCATGTTGTTTTCTAACCACTGGTTGGTACCTCTTGGAGTAACCAACAATTGAGCAGGGTCAAAAGCCACAGGACGGTTTCCTTGAAGAGCTGCTTCAATGGGAGACTCAACCCGATTTGGAGGAGATGGGGTATTTCCTTCTCGAGCTGGAGCTTCTTGTTGTGGAGATGACCCAGCTTTGGCTTTGAGTTCCGCGATTTCAGCTTGGAGAGCAGCAATTTGATGTTGGGACCCTGAATCTGCTTGTACAACAGGAAGCCATTTCTGCATTTGATCAACCAGGAGTTTGGTGAGGTGCTGAATAGCTTCTTTCTTGTCCAAAGTCAATCCATCTTGTAGAGCTTTGTGTTGGCTAAGACGGTCAAGATCTATGCCTCGACCTCTGACTTGAGCAAGAATTTCACTGACAAAGACCGCCTGGCTAACCTCCCCCATAGTAGCCACGTAGACCTCTCTTCCTGTAGCAAGTTTTCTCAACCAGAAA
Organism: Breviolum minutum Mf 1.05b.01; assembly: GCA_000507305.1. Taxonomy (NCBI): domain Eukaryota; class Dinophyceae; order Suessiales; family Symbiodiniaceae; genus Breviolum; species Breviolum minutum. The sequence continues at coordinate 33,518 of DF242078.1, read as the reverse complement.
TTTCCACTTCCTTGGTATAGCAGTTTGTAAGAGGATCACATCCTTCAATATCCTTCAATTGGCTCCAACTGGAACTTCGAATGACTCGAGGAAGAGGCAATCCATTCACTTTTTGGTTGTCATAGAACTCCTCATCTGCTTTCCAATGTTGTCCAAAATGGATGGTTGGAATCCTTCCTGACATAGTTTTTCCTCCAGTAGAAGGTGTTCTTGTGAAAGTAGGTCCCGGGGTAGGAGGAGGAAAGTGGTGCATCATTCCAGCCATGCCACATCCTTGAACTGTATGTCGAGGTGTAGTCGTATAGGAGCCCTCCAGGGGGCCATGAAGGTGCAGGAGCGGCGCTCGGTTGTGAAAGATCGAAAGCTTGTTGGGACAAACCTGGTTGTCCCGGCGGGATCATCATAGATTGCTGGGATAAAGGAACTTCTGATGTAGTAGAAGTACCGTGGCCTTGTTGACTCCATGGAAAGTTACTCGGGTATTGGCGAGGTGGAGGTGCTGGTGTCCCTGATCCCATAGGATGTGTCCACACCGGAAAGCCAACCAAAGGTCGTGGTTCATTCCCCGAAGATGGCGGTCGAGTTGGGGAACGTGATCTCTCCATGATCACCATGTTGGCCACGAACAAAATTTCCAATTTGATGCTGGGAAGGCTACAAGGAAGGAAAAGAAAACGAGAAAGAGGAAAGCCAAAGAGGAAGAAGGGAAAAGGAGGGAAGGAAGAAGGAACAAGACCAGAAACAGGAAAGGAGGGAAAGGGAAGGACAGGAAAAGAAAGGAAAGGGGAAAGGAAAAAGAGAAGGAGGAAAAGAAGGAGGAAAAGAAGGGGGCCAAGGAGGGGAGAGGAGGGGAAGGAGAGAGAGGACAAGGGAAAAGAAGAAAACTACAAAACAACACTGATCTTCACCTGACATCAAGAAAATGAGCAAACAGTCAACAACATCACTCACATCCAACCAACTGCAGTCACTCAAGCAAAACTTTTGGAAGACCACTCGATCCAGACATATCAAAAGAATTTCCTAGAGTGAAAAACATAGACAGCACTCACGGAATTGCATTGCAAACATCTTGCCACCAAGTATTTTTCTTTTCCTCTGGCAGCACCATGTTCTCCACAAAGTCTTTGGATCTCTTCATTTCCTCCTGACATTTGATTGATGTGTTGTGATAGTGTCCATGTGTAGATCCCTCCAATGAGAACCGGCAAGGTTCCTTTTCCAATCTTCAAAATCTTCCGGGATAACTCCCTAAGGCTGGAAGAGAATTGAACAGTTTTTGCTGCAACTTCTCCTGCTGAATAAAATCCATAAGAAGGAAAGCCACATTTTGCCAAGTTCTTGTGGATCGTGAAGTTACCAGGTCGAATCAGTTCTTCAGCAAGGATGAGAGAAGCTCCTTTGTTTGTAGTGCCATGAAGGATGTGGTACACATTGGAGTCATTGTTTTGGAATGGTTCCCTCGTCCTGAAGTATGTAGGGACGAATAGCCCAAAGCCCAAAGAGTTTGGAACTTCAAAGGTGTAGGATCCCTCAGCCTGAGCCCTGGTCATCTTACCAGGTTGAGCAAAGGTTGACGCCATGTTTCCAATCACTTCTTGGGGATAGGATTCCTGGAGCTAAGAGTCCGGATAAAGCTGTCATATTGTCTTTTGCTGACAGTGTTGACCAATCTGAAGGTGTTGGCGTCAGAGATTTCACAGGGAGCTTTGGTTCGAGTTGGATCATCGAAGGCTTTTTGAACTGAGATCTTCCAATCTTCTTCCAAAATTGGGTAGTTGGGATAGGGATCATTTGATCTTCTCCAGCCTCAACATCGTCATGTCCTTTCTCGTTCTCGTGAAGATCGATTCCAGTCTGGTAGGTCCACAGCAGCTGGAAGAGGAATAGGCACCTGGGCAAGTAGGTGCAGTCATAGCTGATGAAGATTCAAATTGGGATCTGGGATAGAGGTGGATGCCTCTTCCTCGTTCCATGGATGTCTGATGAGCTCTGTGAGTCCTTTTGGAGCGAGGTCTTGACCTCAATGTAATAGATGGAGCAGAACGATCTTGTTGATTTCGAGAGTCCCTGCCATAGTTTTCTGCAGGAGATCTTGCATACACTGTTTTGTGTAGGTCAGAATGGATTTGTCGGTAACCTGATGCACCTGGGGTTGACGTCTTTGTTCTCAAAGCATTGGACCTTTGATAAATAGGATGGGAGAGATCTCGTCCAGTTGAATAGGCCGTTTTTTGGTGGCCTGGAATGAGCTTCATCTCGCGGTAAAGGTCGATCCTGGTGTCTAAGTCCTGGGCTTGTTGATCCATGATCTCCTCGATGACGTCGATCGGAACGAGCTCTTTGACGATGAAGTGATCTCCTGTGGCTGCTATAGCTACGAGATGGTTTTCTTTCCCTGGATCTCCGAGGTCTTGACCTTTTTCTGGAAGATGTCCTTGTAAGTCTGGATGGCATAGTTTCTTCAGGTCGAGCAGGTGGTTTTGCTTTACTTGTCAACATAGAAGGTCTTTCAGAGTGCTCGGCATCAGGAGTAGCTAAGGCTGGTAAGGTCGCTGTAGTACCGTCAGAAACATTGGACAGAGATGGTCCAAACCCTGAAGAAATCAATGGACCAGGAGCTTTTGCTGAAGCAATGGAAGCCGTCATAGAGGAATTTTCCATGCTAGTCGACATAGAAGCTTTCAAAGTTTCAGTCATACTTTCAAGTTTCTTGTTCATGACTTCCCCCAGTCTTTCTTCCAACTTGGTGAGGTCCAATCCAGAACTTGGCAAAGGTGTTGATGAAGTAGGGCCCGGAGTTGGGTCTTGTCCTTGATGTGTATTAATAGCTCCAGATTGAAAAGGCATAGTAGGAGAACCATGAGTAGCTGGGGGCACAGGTACCCCAGAATGATGGCATCCAGAGTTCATGCCAGGTGGAGCCATCGCATTCGAAGGATGCCAAACTCCTTGTCCTGGAGGTAAGCATTGTCCAGTGGGGCGACAAGGTGAGATCCTATAGGATGGATCGAGGGGCTACATCCACCACACTGAAGAACGCCCGGGTGTTGGCCAAGAGGGCTTCCCAAACTCGAACTTTGAAGACATCCCGCAAATGGGTGACCACTCCACGTAGGTTGCCACATAGCTCAAAGCTCGAATTGTAAGGTAAAAGACCACTATCAAATCCAGGAACATGCTTCATTCATGACCTATGCAGTTTCCTTGAAAGGCTCGAAGCCCTGCCGCTTTTGGTTTAGACTATTGGCGGCTATCAATTTCCAACGAACTAGCGCACAACTATGCCTCTGACCTGATTCCAGAAATGATCCAAGCATCTTGATTTGAAATGGAAACTGAGGCAGCAGGGAAAAGGAAGGGTAGTTTCCAACACAACGGCCAACATCAAACATGCACCATGAAAAGCAATAAAATCCACCAGAATAGCATTCATCACAGCAAAAACCTGAATCTCGAAGTAAACGGCCGACAGAAAGCGGGGCCCTAGGGAGGAATACTTAGACGAATTACCAGTTAAAAAATGTAAATTCGACGTTCGATTCAGGTAGTCTGGCGTTATCCTGGACAGGAGTTGCACAGAGACGACGCCCCGGCCCTGTGGCACCTTGTCGGACACCCACCACAGGTTACACACTTTTACAAAAACTAAGGCATCAAGTGCCGAAGTCATGAAAGAAGATGTTCCTTGTTTCTTGATGGGACGGTAAAGCAAACAGCTTGAGGAAAAGAGATCCAACCCTCATGACCAATGTTTCAACAAGATCACCATGTCAACCACAATGAAATAGCAGGTACAAGAATGTGCACATTCTCTTCCGGTCTAAACTCCATAGCTTCGTTGGCATGGCTAGGAGTAAGACTGCCATGCCCCCTGCTCATCATGTAAAAAATCACCGGGATGAAATGAAATGCACTCTTGTTCTTCATGTAAAAAATCACCAGGAGGAAATACAGGTTTTAATTCTTTTGAGAAGGTACACACACACACACCCAGCCAGGAGGGCTGGGTGTTCAAGGCAACTTTTGTTCTATGTCCAGCTGTGAAGTGGTGAAGCGAAGAAGTAAAACATCCCTACTCTGTAAAGTGATGTAAGCATCCAACATGTAGTAGATGAACAAGACCTCCAAATGGCTCAGAATGTAAAAGAAGAGTGATACCACTTCAGTCAAGAGTGCCCTCAGAATGATGGGAACGAAGATGAATTTGTCTGCGATCATGTGGAATCTGATGGGTGTTGAGGACTTCTTGCCAAGTCATATCATAGTCCACCGCAGAGAATCTTCCATATGGGAATCCAGGAGTGTTGTACGGGGAAGTCTGAAGCCACAACTTGAAGTTTCTTTTCAAAATCCCAATATGAAAGCAATCCCAACAAAGAACCTGTATGGCTTTCTTCACAAAGTCGACTTTCAATTTCTGAAGCTGGGCGGTAGTAGTTATGGTCAGAATGTAAATTTGCTCCAGATTGACCACCATGGTACCAGTGCGAGGATCACACACACACACACACACACACGCACACGCACACGCACACGCACACGCACACGCGCACGCACACGCGCACGCACATGCATGTTCAACAAGAAGGTTTCTTTACTCTTAATTTCAAGCACACACATATCTACAAAGACACATGAGTTTTCTATTGCTATTTATGTGGTTTATGAAAAGACATGTTATGTTAAAGTAAAACTGCTTTGCCAAAAAGTCGATTTTGGAGAAAGACTAGCTTGCTGAGAGCGCACCTTTCAACAGTTTTTCAAAAGGACTGTTCACAAAGAAGAAGTCAATGTACACCATTGCCAAAAGGTACTACTCTCTCTCTCTCTCTATTTATATGAGTATTTTCTTTATATTAACATAGTAAATNTGAGATTTTCTTTATATTAACATGTAAATGTAACTATGTATTTATCAATGGATATTTAAGCCATTAGTGGACTGTCTATCATATTGCTTCTTATGGAAAATTACACAGGCGCACGGGGTCCCCGTCCCCCTCTCATTTTCTTTAAAATGCTTGAAGGCAACCCTAAAAGTTTAAACTTTTGATGTTTTTGCAGATTTGGGTGAGGTACCAGTTTTTGAGGAGCTCAAAGGCCGAAAAAAGTTTCAACCGTGCAATGTATAATCTGCAGCTCATGTTTGCGCATGAGCACACCAGCACGCTGCGCATCGAATCTTTGACTCCGCCAGAAGAATGGGCAGAGCAACTCGACGAAGACGGCCTAGTGCTATTATACCATGAGGACCTCGACCAAGTGAAACCTGTCCCTTGCAAAGAGATAGAGATGCTGAGGACGGCCATACCCTACATGCAGAGGGGCTGGTGCCTGGCTCAAAAGTGTTGGTCATCAACCAGAAGTGTTCCCTCGTCAAAGGAGATAGACGAAGATGAAGTTGATGCAGCAGCTCAAGTCCCCATGCCTCCCGAAGTTTTCCATCGCCTCTTCGACGACAAACTAAAGTACACGCACCAATCGGATCATCGGTTTGTTCTCGAGATGCACGCGAAGGTCTCTTGCCTGTAGTCTGCGATGCCAGGTTGTACCTTCTGACATAGCGCTATTGAATCTATTGGACTTGAGTGCAGGATTTGATCGATAAATTCTGGTGATCATCTCAGGTCTTCCGCGAAAAAACCAAAAAGATGGAAGTCTTGAAGTTCACAAACCTCTCATCAAGTGACGCACAGGTGCGTGGTTTGGGTGTGACCAGCAGACCGGGTCTTATGTGTATACAACGTAAATACTCAGAATGTGACTCCGGTTGTGCTATGTTAGCAGGTAGATGCAGGTAGTTTCTACCCAGCAAGTTTGCAGCACTACCCAGGTGGCCCTTGAAGCTCTCCCGCACTACCCTGTGTTGCGTCGATTGGAGATCACTCGGAGCAGAATGAATCGGCGGGTCGTTCCGATGTTCTTCGAGGCCGCTCATGAATTCTGTATTGATTTTGGAGACGTGCCACCTACATGAACTTGTGGAAAGATTCGAAGTTATCTCCACTACTTCAGGAAGGTTGCAGTACTGCAATGTTGCATCCAGGATCCTGTCTACAAGTCGATTGATTCGACCATGCCTAAGACTAAGAGGAGAGGATGATTAGGCAGAAGGTGGTCCAAAGGATCATAAAATGAGTCCTTTTTGACACTGGCAGATTGAAGTTATTGATACATTCGGCCTGTTTCACTTTCTAAAGTGGCAGCACTTAATGAAATGTAGCCGATGCATGTTGGTCGTGTGCTTGGTCATTCAGGCTGTCAGCAAAATGGCTATCCCCGAAATCTCGTTGACCGAGAATGAGCTAAGTGACCAGGGTGCATTGCTTGTGGTGCGGCAGGCCGGCCCTGTGGACGTGGTGCTGGTCGCAACCCAAATGACCTTTATTTTGGAGGATCAACCAACCCTCCAAAATACGATCGTTTCCAATCAAAGCAAGGGTCATTCGGGTTCCAGGTATATATATATATTTATATGAGGTATATCTATATTTATATTTCTAACATTTTGACCGCTGTTGCTTTCTACTATAGATGGTGCGAATGCTAGCGGCCACGAGACCAAGTAATGAAACCGTGACGAGGTCATGGGTGGAAGGCACTTGTATTTGTGAAGACTGGTTGAACTGAGTTGCCGTTTGAAGCAAGTTGTGTTGTTAGATGTGCCGGGTTCCAAACTCCTGTTGCTTCCCTTGAACCAAGATGTTTGTGATTATATGGATTGATAAATTAGTGGGTTTAATAGTTGTGAATAGTATATAGTTTATAGCCCAAATCGCTTATAATAATGATGCACCGACCATCTCCAATCTCGCAAAGAGTTTAGACCACGTATAGATCTCGCAGAAATCATTCTACGGTGAGTCAGGTCTTGCAGAACCGGTCCATCAGAATGGTTGACCTGAAGAAGAATGGCATCACCGAGGAGTTCGCCAGCTTGCTCGCGGAGGCCCAAATCGGCCATGAGACACTCGAGGAGTCGGTTTGGTTGTTCCACAGAGGTCGGTCGGTCACTAGCCACAGTGTTTTGTTTGGTTCCAGGTCTTATTGGAGTCTCCAGATGCAGATGTCAAAATCGAGTTGGATGGCGACTTGGGATCTGGAGCTTTGATCTTAGCACTCACGCTCAAATGTTGCCAGGCACGTGAAGACAAGGGGATTTGAGTGCAGGTTGCTCAACTCCCTCAACATGTAGAACCTGGAATCTCGAAACGCAACTACAAGAATTGAATATTGGGGTTTGTGTGTATTAAGACGCAAATACAAAATGGACCTAAATACTTATAAATGAATAGAGAAATAAACATATAACATAACGAAACTACTGAATTTATATACACATAAATTTGGATGCCCATATGAGTAAATAGTTTAATGAAAAACATAGTAATTATACATGTTTAATCTAATATACCTACGAACTCCAACACGCTGAAATTTCCATGCTGGGAATGGTAGTGAAACCAGTCGTGAAAGATTTCCGGGAATTCAGGCGAAAATTCAGGGATTCAGGCGAGATTTTGCTGGGCTAAGGCTGAAACCCTTTGGGCTCAACTTTCCGACTACGAAAATGATATAAATCATATAATTAAGATAGCAGTCTTTGGGTTATATATATATATATTTATCATATGTTCTCAAGTTGGTGGAGTATCAAGCATGCCAGGCGCAAGTACTACACCCTGTTGTGAAATTGCTTGCGAACAGCATCCAGGCACGACTGACTTTGGTTTAAGATCGCCAGCCATATGACTTTCCAAAGATGCAAAACGACTGCAACTGAAAGGGTGGTTCTTCTTGACTTTGGGACTGATAGCCCTGTGTCCCTTCAGCTGTAAAATCGTTGGAAGATTCTGCAAATGACCAAAAGTACCAGACACGAAACCAGACACGAAACCAGTTCGATGTAGAGATGAGCCATCCAAAGCCACCTTCCGGTGAAGGTTCTAAACATTTCCCATCGTTTCCACCTGGTAACATCCAATGAGTCCCTGAGGCGTTCGATGTGGATAATCCCAGCACATTGGAAGATCTTTTAGCGTTGAGATCTTTATCTCTGCATTTGAAATCGAGAAACGTCCGCCAAGAACTCGGAGCTCTGTCCGATGGACTCTGCAAACTTCGACAGCTGAAAAGCATAGACCTGGATTTCGGGGACAACCGCCCTGATGACGGAGATCTCCGAGCGCTGAAGGAGAAGCTGCAGCCCGGATGTGATCTTGGGATTACCCATGGTGCCAGGACGGTCACGAACATGTCGATGCCGCTGAAAATCCTAGGTGACAGGTCGAAACACACGCATGAGTCCTGCAGCCACAACTTTTAAGTTATGAAACTGTTGTTCTTTTTCAGAAACGGGCACTGCCCCAAGCCCGAACCCATGATTGACATTGTGACAACGTGTTGGCAAAGTATGGCCACATGGGAAAGTTACTGCCTGACATGTTGATATCATTGTCTCGTATCAGCGGAATACTGAAGTTTGAAAACAATGCATAGCATATTATGGCGCATTCACGTTTCATGCGCCAAGGTCTATCATACTTTCGGGAAAAGCCAATGATTTCAACATGTTGCATGTTAGCATTTCCTTCTTTAAAACTGATGGTCGAGAAGGGGTGTAGTGGACCCTCCGGTTAAGAAAAGGCACATGCGTGGATGAGTTTGACATAGAAAGCCACAAGGAGTCTCCAAGTTCAACTAGTCGAAGCAACACTTCTCTCCCCAGGGAATGATCAAGTTCAATGCGGCAAAGTGTGGCTGACTCTGAACAGTGGCAAAGGCCTCCGTATATTTGCTTGATCGTTGCCTGTCCTAGCAGCGACCTTGAATGATTTGAATTGGAAGTGTGGATTGGCCTGTTTTGTGGGTTCGGTAGAATACCACCTTGAAAGATCATGTTTTTTGATGTTAGATACCGTCAGGATCCACTGCCGCAACAAGGCAGTAGACAAGTTAGATTTGCATTCTTGAGTCACAGGCAGGGGGGGAAGTTTGTGGATGGTAGTATCAATTTGTGCAACTGAATAATACCCGGATCACCATTCTAAAACCTCCCCTGCCAATGTCCACCCGAGCATTATACCCTCGCTGAAAGTGAGAGTGTACAAGCAATCAAGCTTTGAAAAGGCAATTTGTGAGGCGTGTTTTCACAAAGTTCTTAGTCTGTACTCTGAGGTTTTGTTGGCAAACTCAGGGGAAGTGCATGACTTGCTTCGACCTTCCTCATGGATCTTCATATTGCCATATAATGCATTAAATGCAATATGATGGTTGGAAAATATTTTATTGGACCATGTGTTTAATCTATGGGATGTTATGCTGCTGCTGAGCAACCTGCTTGGCGTTATTTTGCACTTGATAGATGCTTTGTCCTTTGATTACACATGATTTGACATAATTTTCTGAGCGACTGCTCTGCTCATTTCGTTGCATGAATGCAAAACGTGTACGTGCATTTCATCGAGTTCCTGAATCATTCTTCTGATGATAACATCATTGAACTCACATCAGTATGGAACAGCTTGTGTTGATAATGCATTTTTTGCTTTACGACAAAACGCTGCAACGGGCAAGTTTGCATTTTGATTGTGTCCACCTGCGTTTACATGCTGCAATTTTACCTCTCAGAAGCAATTCTCAACATCGAGAAATGTGGTGGGACGAGCTTGACACCGGAATTCAGCGGCGAAAGGCGACACGGTGTGGGTTGATGGAGGAACATGGAGCCTTTGGTAAAACATGCCATGAAAGATATTACCAGCCATGGAGTGGACACTACGCAATCATTCATGTGACATTGCATGGCTAGGATATGTGTTCTGTGTTCCCTCAAACTTAAACCTGAAATCACATGTCATTCTTGGTTGTCCCGTGAATAGCCTGAGATTGTGGACTTTCAAGACGGGTCTCCTGGATTGACCTTTACCAATTTCTACAGGCGGCTGCCTCAGCTGTCCCGTCAACAGGCACGACGCCGAGAGATTTTCGTGGTGGAAACATGAACTGTTGGCTTTGTTGGTTTGGTCTTGTTAGAACAACTTCATCCCTTGAGATGTGTCATGGTCAATGAGTGTCAAAGTGGCGGTGCTGGTGGCATAACAGGAATGGGAAAGCAAGGTAATGCTGAGTCGCTTGGTGATGTCACGCAGTGCCACGGTAAGTAGGGTATTAGGTTTGGTAATAACCACGTGGGAAGAAAATGCGCAGGGTAATATGTCAAGATGGTATTGTGGTATTTGCGTACTGTTCACTCTTGCAAAGAAAAACGTCAACAAAATCATTGATTCAATTGATTTATTCCATTTATTTTCCAGTGTATATATTCACTTTCGGAATGCACATGCAGTTCATGTGTCCAGAGACCAGAGATACTACCGAGTTACCCACCAAGGACCTCTCCATATGGTGTCAAGTTTGACAACGTGGGTGACATGGACAAATCAAAGGGGGTGGGGATGAGTTGATTTGGAAACAGGTTGTAGCCATGTGCGTGTTCATAATATATATCATCGAAGGACGTTTAAATAGTAAGCTTTCCGACAATATGGAGAGTTGAAAAGCGGCAGAAAAGCAGATGAGGTGAAGTAGAGTCAGAAGACAGAAGATACAATAGCGCAAAAAGACAGCAGAGAAAAGATACACCTGCGCGAAATGTTAGAGAAGTCGCGAAATGCTGTGTTTTTTCAATGATTTGTCTGTCGGGTCAGTCGTAAAGTAGGCTCGTTAAAGCGGCGGGTGCGGAGTCATGTGGTCAGAGGAGAAATCAAAAATTGCACGCCGCTGTGGCGAAAAGCACATTTTGAAGTCAAAATAAATGCTAAAAAAACACTGTCGGTGTCGCCGCACTTTTTTGAAGTTCAGATGTCGAAAAATTGCACGCCGCTGTGGCGAGAAGCACATTTCCAAGTGAACATGTTAAAAAGTTGAGGGTCTTAGAGCACTTTTTGACGTTCAGGTGTCGAAAAATTGCACGCCGCTGTGGCGAGAAGCGCATTTTGAAGTCAAAATGACTAAAAACTGTCGGTGTCGCGGCGCTTTTTGAAGTTCAGATGTCGAAAAATTGCACGCTGCTGTGGCGAAAAGCACACTTCCAAGTGAAAATGTTAAAAGCTGACGGTCTTAGAGCACTTTTAGAAGTTCAGATGTCGAAAAATTGTACGCTTCTGTGGCGAGAAGCGCATTTGGAAGTCCAAATGTACAAAATTCCTGTGTTTTGGAACACTTTTTGAACTTGACATGTCGAAAAATTCGTCAGTCAGCACAGTTAAGCAACCAATGAATTAGTCAGTTAGTCGGTTCGTTAAGTAGTCAGTTAGTCAGTTAATCAATCAATGAAATAGTCAGTTAGTCAGTTGGTCAGCTAGTGGTTTTTTGAATGATTCATATTGATATTGATATTATTGATGATGATGATGATGGTTCTGATGATGATGATGATGATGATGAAATTTTCAGCGTAAAACACTCTGGTCACCGAACCGAGCCTTTTATGTTGAATCGCTGGTGAGGGTCTTCATTTTAACCACGCCTGCAATGGTTTTAGACACCTCGGAGAACGGCTGACAAGAGGGCGTGGACAGGTCCTACATTGGCTGTAGAAGTTCTCAAAACCAGTCAGCATTTTAAGCACTGTGTGAACATTTATTCGCATTTTTTTCGGAGGTGCTAGCGCCTGATCACCACCCAAAATTATCCTGAATAAATCCATTCAAGCAATAGCAGCAGAAATCTGCAAATATGTTTTTTGCACATGTTCGCAGGTCGATTTCGACAAGTCATATATACATCCACCATTGGCACGCCGCACATGTGCCTGAATCATCCTGAATTGGTGGCCTGAGGTGCTACTTGCCATCATCATGCTGATGCCACTGAGCCTTGCTGAGACCTCAGTTAACTCAAGCACCCTTTCCCGGTTCATGAAGACTGGCTGGACTGAACCTCAAACAATTGATCCTCACTTTTCTATGGCAAGACTTGGTTGCAATTCTGCGCTGCTGCTTTGTTTTTGCGTCTGTGCGGTTGTCAATAACAGTTGCCTCAACGCAAAACATGTTTATCGAATACATTGTAAAGTGAATGTTGTTTTTGATCAAGAGCTTATACATGCAGTAGCTAGGACTCATCAGTGGGAGGGCAGACTCTAAGACTAGGATTGCACCGCTGATCAGATTTGGAATTCTGTGGAGAAGAAGAAGATCTTTTGTGGATGATCAGTTGGAGTTACAAGTCCTTCTTAACTATGGTTAAAATGTACCCTAGCTCCAGATATTGAGTCGCACTGATTCCAAGATTGCCTTTGGATCGATGCAAGGCCCACCAAAGGGCGACGGCCGAGCAAAACGTGCCATGGTTTGCAGTAGATGGGGTGGAAAGGGTGTGGCTGGGAATTCAAAACCCATCGATGGGCGAATTATTTGAAAAATATTTCACAAACCCAAAATTGCCACATCAAAATGTTTTTTGTTTTGGACTGTGCATCCTGCGCTTTCCATTTAAAAAGTCCAGGTCGTTGAACTCAAGCCAAGCTGCGGTTTTCTTGACGCTTTCAGGGCATTGCCGCGGTGAACTGAGGCATTGACAGACATGCAAATGGCGCAGTCTGCACAGTGCCCGGAGTTTTGGGACGCAGAATTGTCGTTGAGTTGATGCAGAAAAATCTGAGTTGTTTCATGGATTTTGGCTGGGCCTCCCTTTTGCATTTAAAGGAAGGTGCATAACACAGCCATTTGGCTGACCAAACACGGGCTGAAGGAGTGGTACTTTACATTCTAGTTGTTTCCGCAACAAAGAACCATGGCAATCAGAAACATGGCTCAAAATCTACAAAGGATTTCAAGGGCTTGCAAAATTACATATTTCTTGTTGCAAAGTTATTTGCGCTAGGATCGTCATAGAAGTATTAGGAAGGCCTTCCTGGTGGCGACTTTTACTGCACTTTTACTGAATGGGGGAGCATCCTATGCCCAAATTTCACCCCAAAAAGGATAAAAAGAAATGACCAAAACTGGCGGAAATTGGTACATATCCGGAAGTATAGGTTTATGTCTATGTGCACATGATTGTTTACTTTTCTTTTTGGTTTTTGAAAAGTATCGGCTTGTTCCTGACCTGCACCATGGGAGCCCCAATTGTAGAAGCTTTTGGTCACTCGAGCTTCCCCAAGTGACCCACGAGACATCCCAAGTGACCCCGTGGCTGAGGGAGTATTCATACATTCCGGTTGCTCTGCAACAAAAAAACATCTTGGGATGGTAAGGAACTTGGGATGCTGTATTTCTCTACAAAATTAGGAACTCAAGAGCTTCAGAACCGTAGCAGAACCATGGCAACCCAAAAACATGGTCGCATCATCTCAAGCTCAGTTCACCCCTCCCACTGGCCAGGTACCGTTTCTGCCCCTACTAGATTCTGCTCACTGAGGGAATCAAAAAAACTCTCCATTCGAGCTTGTTTGCCTGAAGTGTTGTGGGTGTACTTTTTTGCTTTGGTTTTTGTCCTGTAGTAGATAGGCAGACATGATGGACATATGACATATAGTTTTTTATTTACACATGCATTAAAAAAAATAAATATATATATATATAGATATATATATATATATATTATATACACATGGGCAACATGGCTTCTGCCTAGTCCTGGGAGCACCCAGACTGATACAAATAGGACATGAAATGATTGATTTGATGAGTCCATGCCGAGTCCAGCTGCGTGAATAGAAACGGTTCACGAATTTGTAGCATTTCACAATTATAAATTTTAAAGTTGCATTTATTTGAGAAATCTTTTTGATTTTCAACGCTTGTGCATTGAGAGCCAAATAATGCGAACCTTCAGCAGACATCGCACAATAGCGTCAGAAGAAATTTATCAATGACAAAGTCTTCAGATTCTACCGAACGTGTCAATGTCAAATGTTATATCTATATATATATATATTTTGTTTTGTGACTAACATCAAGGCAGCCATTTTGATTTCTTTTTGGCGCAGCCTTGAAGATCAAGATCACATCAGGAAGATCACCAAATGCAAAGGGTTGAAGCGGCAGTGGTCGTTGTTTTTTAAAAAGGAAGTCAACGTCAAAAAACTCCTCGGACAATTCTTCACTACAGGAATCTTGCACAAAATCAAGTCAAGGCTAAGCGCAATCATCATTCAAGAAAGCATGCACAGGGAAAATGTCCTCATGAACTGCTAGTCAGACCAGGTGTTTGAAGACAGCAATCAGCAAACCATTCAATATGCATTGCCACTTGAGGGCGCAGCACCTGCAAAGGTTGCATTGCCACCACTCGGAAGCAACACCCAATCAAACCTTGGATAACAAAACGTGACAAGACTATATGGATTCAACAGAGTCAGCGCATCTTTACAACCTGTCTTCATATACCGTTTTTTTTGCTTTCGGGATATGTGGCGTCTAGTTTCAGACCTATAGATGTATGCATGGATAGAACGTGTGCACGACTGTGTGTATACAACATGATGGTTTGATGGTGCATGTATTTTGCGTTTTTGTTGCAAAAAATATGTCGGGCATTTTGTGCAATTTTGTATTTGCATCGAAGCATGAACCTTGCAATCCGCACACCCAAAATGTTTTTGTAACGCATGGCACTATTCTGCCGGTGTGGTCGTCGGACCGTGCTCATGCTGGGCGTTGCTTGGCAAAAGCGGATTGTCGATTTACAAGTAGCAAAACAGCGATGGGATTGAAAAAAATGTGGCCCGAGCCACATGGTAAAAGGACAAGTTTGCATTTGTTGATGGGTTTTTTGGTTGCCAATATTTCCCGAGGTTCAACCTGGTGTGATGTCTTTTTTGACATAGGGGAACAGTCACCTTCACAACTTATGACGTTCTTCACGCAATGGAGACCCAGGCTTTGGCATCGAGCGGTCTTCTCTATTTGAACCGTGGGTGTTGGCCCCAGATTGGTTTTTACAGGTCTATTGGGCAGAAAAAATCACACCTTTTGCATTGTGATTCTATAAACTGATGTAACCTAATTTTTTGTTCGGAAACGGAACAGAAATCATTCGGTGATTTCACACCTCCGTTTACGTGTTGTCCTGTCACCGGACTCTCGAGCCAACCGCCTCAGACTAGGCTGCAGAGAAAAGGCACAAGCATGCAGTGCTTGACTTTGAATTCACATTGGTGCATCCCACAACCCAGATCCATGGTGAAGACGTTTGCTAAGGTATAATAAACTCAGGCAATTTTCCTGGGAGCCTGTAGTGACACGGCACACGACACTGCAAGCGTTCCTTGTTTTACCTGGCTCAAGCCTATCAGGCTTCGTAGTCTGACAACCCAACAGCTGCAAAATAAATACACCACATCTAATATATAGATGATTGTTATTGATTATTTATAGAATTTTTGTAGATTATATACTACATATATGTATATATACACCTATATGTATCATATCATAAAATTTGCTTGAAACTTCATAGTGGATCATATGGAAAAACATCATGCAGGGCAGCGGTTTAAACCATTGCATGTTCATACCTTTGCAGCATTTCTGGGTTCGCCTTCCATACCTAGACAGCATACCTTTCCAATGATGAAGGCCAAGTGAGCATGGGCTGGGGGAGATGTGAACCCGGAGACTGCAGGGCAATCTGCTGATGAGAACACATTTCGATTTAGAATCTGAAACCCACACATGAACCTCTGGCCACATGATTTGATTTTTTTCATATCATTTCATGGTATTTCGGTCTGAGATTTTCTTCCGAACTTGGCAGGCACGGTAGATGTTGCATGCCGTGGAGGTCCTGCCTCTAGTTGATATGTTGAACTTGCTTTGATTTTGGCAAGTGAGTTCATGTTTACGTTTGTTTCTTTGAAATCGATGAGCTGAACTGATTGCTGAAAATTATGCTGGTGTTTCTAGAAGAAAAACCCAAAACCTGAAGCTTTGACTGCACAGGTGCTGATAGCTATTGGTTGCCTCGGAGCTGCCCTCGCCGCGCGCGCCTGGGAAGACGCATCATATGGTGGCAGACTGACCGACGGGGCAGAACTCCAACTTGAGGTGGGTTACAATACGTCCTGCTTGGCGAAAGATCTATGGCTTGCAATGTAATTCTTCATTGGCCCATTAGCCGACCACATGACAAGCTACTGACCTTGTCGGGATATTTTGAAAACATTTCCCTGGTTTGATTTGTGTCGCACGACCTGAAATACAATTTTCAATGACTTGTTGTTGGTCCGTTTCTTGCACTGGACCTTGTTGCGCAGGAAAAATCTCGCGATGAAACTTGCCATGTCCGATTTGGGGATACTTTCCATGCAGTGTCCCAGATCCTCGTGTATCTTGGCAATGAAGGAGAGTTTTGCATCGCCAGCGCTGATGTTAGTTGATTTCGGGTTCAGGATGGCAAATTTCAGGAACACACTGTGCCAGAGTGCCCGAATACCAATCAATCTCCAGGCCTTTGGACATCATATGGTTGGCCTTGGCAGTGCTCTTGGCGCTGGCTGTGATTCTGTGGATGCCATACTTTGGGCTTCACATCAATGAAAGCACAGGCACTGGGAAGTTGCTGACCAACCATCGAATGAATTATTTTCTGCTGTAAGTTTTAGAACTTTGAGGGTTTCAGTGGAGCTGTTTCCCCCAGCGTGTCAAACAGACAGCTCGTGGATCGCTGTGAGGCGTTCGAAAGTTGGAAGCGACCAAGTGGTACCGTGCAGGGTTTGCTTCTCTTACCAGCCATGCAGCGGGCATTGTTGGCTTTGTTGGATTTCAAAAGGTTGTGGTGGCCAGGTGCCTTGTTGTCCGGTGGTCGGGTGAGCTGCAGATGATTTGTAGATGAACCATGACCGCAGATATTTCCAAGAATATTCTTATAGAATGGTTATGGGAATGTTTGGGGAACAGCTCGAAGTTCATGACTCGTCGCTGCCACCATCTCAAGCATCGCTCATCACGGCTAGGATTGTTTCAGTAAGTGACATTTGCAATATGTGGTCTCTCGACAACCTTTTGCTCTACACCACCTTGGCCTTGTCCATTGTGGCAATGTCTGCAAGCTTTGTGTGGCGCCCTCAGGGAGAACCAGGTAACCATGACTCATGTGATATCTAATTCGCAGCCGCATTTGGCAGATGAATGATCAGTGACTCGTCCTATGAGTTGATGAGGTTCCTCGGTGTGGACTACACTATGCGCTTGGTCATTGATGCGGCAAAGCAGCAGGGATACCAACTTATGCTGAAGCCCAAGATGTTGGAGCACACAGGCACCTTGAAACGTAGACTGCCAAGGATATGTAATACACATACTTAAGACATGCGTTGAATATCCTTACAAGGATAATGGTTGAATCTTAAGAATCTGTGGCAACCTTAACAGCAGATTTGGCACCTTGGTAAATGGGCACCTTGGAGCCGATCCACCTTGCCGGAGACAGGTGGAGCACGAAAACAGGTGCCACAAATTTGAAGGGTACCCGTAATCAGACACAGCCCCAGGGCTGCGCTGCATATCCAACTGCGTGATATGCAGGTTTTGGCAAAGCTATCCTTAGCCTGGCTGCGTTGATGTTGCTGCTCTATTCGCTGGTGATCTATGAGGAGGTAGCGAAGAACACGATATTTCAGAAGTGGTTGCTGCTGGACACCGTTGCTCGGATGCGGAATGAGCATGAATATCTAAAGGCAGATATGCATAGATATGCATAGATCACGTAAGAGTGAAAGGTATTGGTACACATGATCACGTAAGAGTGAAAGGTATTGGTACACATGGCCAGACATGTGTATTGTGGAATGGTCATGCACAAGAGCTCCTTTTGAGACTTTGAATTTCAAGAAAAACGCCGTTGAGGTTGTGAGGCATTCATGGTCACAATCGAAACAACAGGTCTAGCAGTCAAGTATTGTAGCACCATCAGCATCCAAGCAGTGCCCGCACTAATACATGACTTGACTTAGTGCGACGCCCAAGCAACTATAGTTCATATCTTCATATCGCTGTTGGTGTCTTAACTTGGGTTGATGTGAACTATTCCCAACACCATAATATTTCAAAACTCTCCACACGGCGTATCATGATGATTCGTTGTAATCATTTTCCCTACATGTATTGTATTTTCCTCCAAAAACATATTTTATGGAGTTCATGTTGGTCTCCACATGGGCACGCAGTGTGCCAGCTGCCACCACGGTCATCATGTTGTAGCAAGGTGTGTGGCAGTGCAACAGTGGTGCTTTTCTACATCAACCTTCGTGCCATGCCATAAGATTTATCAACCTGGGTGGAGTATTGCCTCATGCCTCAGCTGTCCCAATGGTAGATGAGCAAATCACGCCTCCTCGTCATGTCGGTCACGTCTTGTATAGCTGTGTCGTTAAGATCTTTCCATTATGTGTTTTGATCCATTTGGTATATCTTGCTAGCTGCACCATCCCCTGCTTGGTCAACCAGTCCTGGTAGTTCTTTCCATATCCGGTTTGATGCAAGCTGACTGTTGAGGTGGCTTGTACCGATCACCGAAAGTGCAGTTTGACACCACGTCTCATTCTTTCAATGAAGACATGACCTTGGAAGAGTTCTTGGAAAAGCACTCAAATAGCAATTCCCAACGACAGACTTCGTGGGCCACTTTTCTGGAGTGGGCAGCTGGAACTTTGGCTTCAGCTTGGAATACCTTCGCACTGTGCATGCTGCGCATGCTGTCGATATCAGTTACACATTTTTGGAATATTGATGTTGTGATTTGTGTCGATTAGTTTTCTTTCGGATTCTAATTTGAAGTACTTCCAGAGCTGAGCATATCTGAATGCCGTCAAGTGCCAAATGCCAAGCTTGCTCATTCCCGTCAGTCTGCGATCAAATCGCCAAGAGCGCATGAGGAGAAGATTTGGCCTTGCTTGCTACGCGGGGCAGTCGCCATGTGTTCTTCCCGAACCAACGTTTTACGCCATTATTGCACGCCGTGTGTGGTTTGTTGCTGCTCGGGGCATTTCCGATCATGGTGCAGTTTGCAGCACAGTCGCTCTTCACGGACCCCGAATTGCAAGAGTTGACACTTCTCTAAGATTTGTGGCAGTCAAGTGATTTGTGGTGGACTTTTCTGTCCCAGCTCCAGCCATCCTAATCCCATCCTAGTGCTGTCATATCAACTCACGCCGCACCATGCCAAACCTGCATGAGGAAAGCTTTGACTGGCTCATTGGTCAAACTCTCCCCGGAAACTTGGTTTGGATTCATGATACGTCACAGCACATGTGAGAACTTGGGTGGGAATCAGAGCATGTCGTTCAAGGCCCAAACGCAAGATATTCGAGATAAAGATTATTCGACTTGGTGACTTTGGTGTGAATTTTCTTTGACCAACACATTTAGCAGCGCGTGCAATATCAATGTAACACAACTGGCCCAGTTCTGATCCCTTCCACAGTCTTGCCGGCATCCGGCGTCAGGAGGATGAGTCGACTGGAGCCTTTGATTTCTGGGAATTTGTGAAGGTGAAATCCGAAAAACAACAGCAGCGTTTTTTGTTCTTGACCTCTGAAGCTGCGGCCTTGCAAGTCACGCCTGTCTATCGGTACACCTCGACTCTGAACTCATTATTGGAAAGCTTGTTCATTGGCCATTTGATGAATCACCAAATATGATGAGTTATGATGTATGATGGATGGTGATGAATCAATCGGATCGGGTCCGTCATGACAACCCCCTACCCGTTGTGTCATGTATTTCTTTCTATCCTCAATATAGATCTGAGAAACTGTGATGTGGAGGATTTTTTGCCACTCAGGAGTGTCGAGTTTTGTTGCTCACTTGTTCAAGACCATGACTATGACTATGACTGTAACAAGCAGCCACTGAATCATTCAGTGATCAAATTCTTTGGTGAGCCTTTGGTCATCGCACTTCCTAGTAACTTCAGCACCTTTGCAGAATTGGGCAGGGTCTGATGTGAACCTGTCTCGCCTTCACCTAAACAGTGTCACTGTCATGCAATCTCTAGTGTTACAATCTGAACAGAGTTTTTGGTATCCAGGGGCAGTCAGCGAAGTTTGAAGATGGAAGGTCAATTTTCACGATTGGGTGAACATCAGAACTGAAAGACTTGGAAGAATTCAAGAGTTATGTGCTTTGATAGTAGACATATCATCCTTTTCTTAGATGTATTTTCGCTGAGGCAACGTGTCGGCCAACTGCAACTTGACGTTGTATGGGTTAAGCAGCCATTCCGAGACTCGCGTCGCCGTGAGGGTGGAGCCGAAGAAGGTGCACGGTCTGCGCCTCGACTGGAAATCTTTGGAAATATGCAAAGTCCATCCAAACTCCTACGATATCCTGTGACCATCACCCTTGTCTCACCTTTGCTTCCTTTCAGGGGAGAGAAAATTCGTTGTCACAACTGTGCTATGCGGCTCTTGAGACAATGTGTCAGCCCTCTGAATGACCCTATGACATCATGAATCCTTCCAAATTTGGCCCATCATATAAAAGAGAGCTGATGAGAGCTGTAAGATGCGATTATCCCTTTTAGATTGCAGATCCCCTGTGGACGCTGTTGATACTTGGTTGATGGATATTGCACCACGCAAGCAGGGCCTCCCCATGAAATCCACGGCTGCTACGGTCTGAGGTGTGATTGTTCGCTGGTTGGCTGTGGTTGTTGTGATGGCTTTGATGGAAACTTGACATTCTCGAATTTGAAAAGTAGAGATTCCAACTACTCCTTGCATCTCTTGAGCAGTGCTTGCTCTGCACTATCATGCGAATCGATCAACAACACCAATGGCAAGAATCTGGGCAAGATTCAGTCATTTAGAGAAGAGATGGGTACTGTTCGGGTATGTTGGGGTGATTCGATGAAGGAGATGGCCTTTCGCTGCCACAAATTCCATCCTCACATTGCTGCAACCCTGCTGAACCCTGTTTGTCGTAGGGGCATTCGTTTCTGTTGTCCACAAAATTGGAGAAAATTGTCCGGGCATCTGAATAGGCATTAATATGGATCAATGTTTCATAATGTTCCTATTGCTGTAGTTGAAACATGTGGATTTAGCGCTACAAGTGCAGGAAGGGCACAGAGTGCGCTTGCAACGATGGCTATGTTGGTGATCTTTCGTACAGTGGCGCGAGAATTGTGGGCTCTTGCATTGCTGTCCCCTGCAACATACCAAACTCAAATCAAAATCCAGGTTTGGCATGCAAATGCAATAATGGCTTCCGTGGCAACATCACGTGGAATGGCCCCAATGCAAGGGGCCGCTGCGTTCCGGCTCCGTGCAACATCGAGAACTCCAACAAGCAGCGGGGCCTTAGCTGCAAGTGTGCCGATGGCTTTGATGGAGATATTGCGTGGAACGGTGACATCCCTACAGATTCATGCAAACCTGCTGCATGTAGCATTGCAGATTCCACAAGAGAACCGGGATTGAAGTGCAAGTGTGCCGATGAATTCCTGGGCAAGATCACATGGAGTGGCCCGAATGCAACCGGCCCCTGCGTTCCGGCCCCGTGCAACATCAAGAAATCCAACAACAAGCCGGGCCGTAGCTGCAAGTGTGCCGATGGCTTTCAAGGAGATATTGCGTGGAACGGTGGCACCCCCACAGGGTCATGCACCCCAGCGAAGTGTGGGATCTCCAACTCGACTGGCAAAGGCCCAGATTGCAAGTGTGCCTATAAGTTTGTGGGGAAAATCATGTGGAAAGGTGCTGTTCCTCATGGTCGATGTCTTCCAGCCCCTTGCAAATTCCAGCATTCCAACGAGAAGGATGGACCCGAGTGTGCCTGCGCCTATGGGTATAAAGACAGGGTGCCGTCGCGGCCAGTATATCAAACAGTCCTTCACACCTTAAATGGATTTTGTGTTCCAATCCCTTGCGAGGGTGACAGGTCAAATCATCAAGATGGTCCGGGCTGCCGTTGCGGTGACGGTTACAATGGAACAGTTCAACTTAAACTTAGTACCAAAAGACGTGCTTTCAGCATTGTCAGCAAGTACTTGTACGGAGCAACAGCAGCGTTCAAAGCAGACTCCTGCGTGCCTGCGAAGTGTGTTGTGGAGAACACGATCGGAGATGGCAAGGAGTGCCGTTGCCAGGATGGCTATCAGGGCAGTGTCACATGGATGGGGCCCAATGCGGTTGGAGCATGCAAACCTGCACACTGCCCTATAGAGAATTCCAACGGTAAGCCTGGCTTGGAGTGCAAGTGCTTGGATGGATATGGTGGCAGTATCTCGACTGATGTTGAGAGCCGTTTTTGGGAAAGCTTGCCTGACATGAATGAAATGAATGGTCAAATGTTGAGTCCAAATGGCGAGGGGACCGTTTAGTGACGTGTAGTCTAGGGGCTCGGGCTGCGGTAGTTCACACAGCTCAGGCATTTCCTGGACGCGAGAAGTTGCATCCGGGACTTGCACCATTTTGCCATGCCGCATTCCGCACTCAGATTTCGCAGAAGGTCCATTCTGCCGTTGCCTCCAAGGTTTCTACGGTGCTATCAAGTGGAGAGGAGACAAGTTGGAAGGTGAATGCCTTCCAACCCCTAAGTGCTCGCAGAATATCGTCCATGCAACATCTTTGGCGAGGAGTGTCAAGGACTTTGATGACGATGGCAATGTTTGTGATGCTGGTGAACCACTGGTGTCTTTCTATTTGCTTCGGATACCTCACAATGTTTGACAAAGTTTCATACTCTACTTTGAAGCATTCGAATCAAAAAAGTGAAGTGAATTCAGTGGAAAGCCTTTTTTTTATTTTCTGTTTCAAAGCCTTCATGCAGATGGCCCATTGGGTCGGAGCAGATTTGCGGCCATGTCTATGCGAATAGTCATTAACTGTTCCAGGGGGGTTCCAGCAAGGTTTCACCTTTGAGCACCATGAACACTGAGCGCTCAGGTCCTTCATGGACACGAGTGTGGGCATCAAAGGATTCAGTGGACTTCAGCACTCTCAGTAGAGCGTTCCAGGTGCCAGAGTTCCTTTTGTTTTGGGGAAAGGAGTTCCCATGGGCAGAACTTTTGAGGCCACTTAGTGCCAAGTGTTTTCTTTCTTCCCGTTTTTTTTCCCTGCAGGGTTAATTTAGGGCTACTGGAGCACAAGATTGACATGTGCAAGTGCTATCCGGTCGATTCATTTTTTCGCTTCCTCCTAGTAGGTGTATCTTCTGATTCTGTATCATGTGACCCAAGAGTGATCCCAAACATGGCTAATTTAATCCAAGGGTTGGCAAGACAACACTTCACCCCCGCACCAGTAAACAGAGACCCTGACTTTGGACATGCAATAGTTTGTCAAGGTGCAAGCCAGGTTGGCATAGCCCCACTTGCGGTCGACCGCCGCATGACACCGATTTGCTCTTCACGCGCCCGTTGCCACTGGAGTGCTCGAATAAAGCAGCAGAGCCCAGGCAGGCATGACAGCATGAGTGCGGAATTGCTTTGACCCAGCTGCTGCCGCCGATAGTCTGAGCTTTTGAAATAGATTGCATGCTACAAAGTCAGAAGCCTCCTGATCTTGTATGATACTGTCTGTACTTTTAGACTTTGCCACGTATTTGTATTACCCATAGTCTAGGATGTAGTTTGGAAGAGAAGCATTTTATTGGCAGGTTATGTCATGTAGATGCATTTTTGTGCATTTATCGTATGGCATTTTCTTCCTTTGTGCAGATGCTTCCTTTGTATTTACTTTTTGCAGTTGAAAGTGTGCTTTGCGAACCTTATGCCTTTGGTTTGTGCCACTGGCTTGGGCTTGGCTGTTGCTTTCAGAGCTTGTAGGCAATTTTCCTAGTCCGTTTGGTAATTGGTCACACAGACCATGAGGGCTGCATGTTGAGCGTCGCTGCGTTATGCCTGCATGTGTGAGACTTGCATCAGGTATCGATTCTGTACAAGTTATTATCACGCTATTCGGGATGAGGGTAGATTGCGGTGTGCATGGACCCATGTATCAAAATGAAAGCGGCATGATACGGCGGCCTGAATGAACACACGAATCATCACACTAGTTTGGGGACCAGCATTTCTAAAAGCACTGAATTGTTGTGTGGTGCGTACATCTATGAAGTACGTGCATGTTGGACAAAATTGTCGATAAGCATTGTTATAGAACACTCGTTTTTTGGGTGCGTGGGTGCTTGTATATTTGTTCATGCTTTTGGGGCCTCCTTTGCTTCTGCTTTCCGTGCAAGAGGGTCATGTGACCCTGTATACTAGGGCCACTGGCTTGGGGTCCCTGCTTTGGCAGTGCAACCGAGCCCCGCCAGGTGCGATTCCAAGATAGTGTACACTGTCACGAACCAGGAGGCTGCGGAGTACAACTGCCCTGCCCCTGGCAATGAGTGGGGTGCAAAGACAGGTGCCACTCTGGGCACAAAACCGGGTATGGCACAGAAAGGCTCGGTCTTGCAGTTTACAGGTCGACTATGTGGATATGATTCTTGGTTTGAACTGGCAGCCCCTTTTTCTGAGCTTGAATTTGAGACTCGCTGGAACAACAAGTACTGTAAATAATTCAGCAAAATCTATCTGCAGCAACTCATTTCTGGGTATGATGACTGTATGTGACATGCCCAGCAGATTCGCAGAGATTCATTGACTTTATTAGTTTTACGCACCCCACAAGAAATGCCTGTTGTCATGGCTACAGAAATTGGAGAAGTGATGCCCGCAGACGTGCATGGTTTAGACTGGAGATGACTGGAGAGGAAAGGATCATTAGCCCCTGGCAGAATTTGGTTGTTTGTGAGGGAACATGTCAGCATGCTTAGTCCCACCCACACTCTTCGCCTGAGGACCTCATTTTGTGGGAGTTTGTGGACATTCTGAGCGAAAGTTTTCCTCCATGCCAGGTGAATCTCTCTTTATCCTGCGGCGAAATCCCTCATGGAGAGCACTTGCCCAGAAGTTGCAAGAACGTAGGCATGCCGGCCACCTTCATAGCATCCCGTGAGGGCGCTGATGAAAACCAAGAAGATGGTGAAGCTGATGAGTTTTCACAAAAAACACTTGTCAAATATTTGGCAAAATTCTTTCAGAACGGTGAGTACTCCATCGAAGGCCCGATATGGAGTCGAGTCAAGACTGAGAGTTGATGTCGGGGATATTGGCCTAATTTTGATACCATGGACCCATGGTGTAGGCGCAGCAACTTGGACAATTCTTGCAGAGTCATTATTTGGGGGGTGCCCCATCATCCAAAATTACACTTGGATCCTCGTGGTGAAAGAAGCTTGAATCAGGTCCTAGGGCATGTAATTACTTGCAGCTTCCCCAAGGTCTATTAGACAAAAAACGGGTATATTGCAGTACAACATGTCGGACATTTGCAAGGGAACGTGCTCTGCTTTCCAACGCCAGGCCTGGAGAATGATACATCCATTTTGTCCAAAACCCATACCTGGTGGAGTACTGGATGGATGGGGCTCAACTACCACTTGTTCTACCCTTTGCCAGGTATTTATTCCGCTGAGTTGGAGAAAGCACCAGAAGCTCCAGATGGATCCAAATTTGTTGAGCAACTAGCCTTAAAAGATAGCACAGGCCATGCTTGCTGTGTTTGATTTTGATAGGTTCACACTTTTCAAGACTATGAGACTATGTGTAATCTTTGTTCTAGCTACAACTTTGAGGCCTGACACTCGTATCCATTTGGCCACGGTCGGTGTTGTGCCTGTGTGGTGGGCCTTCAAGTTTCAAGAAGATGACGTGCTTCGTGGCTATGCCGGTGTGTTTGACACAGACAGCTTGGAAGGCTGCTTCCTGCACTACTTCCAGAATGGCACCTGCTATCAAATCGTGGCCGGCAGGGTGGCGCAGATTTCGTACAAAACAGAAAGCGAGTGTCCAATTTTTAGAGGTATCCAGGGAGAGAAGTATATCTATCATCGCTCCTTGTATGGGACTCAGATCTATCGAGGTCAGCACCCATGTTCTTCGTCGTTGACGGCAAGCCGTGAGTTCGAGTTCGAGATTGCTGACGTGCGGTCACAGAATGCTACTTCTTTGACCTCCGCCTCAACTGTTGTGGTTGGCGGATGCCGCACAGCCCTTCGTCTTGCACTGGATATGACGAAGGTTGATTGCCATGGCATATACTAAGCAAGTCCCGGGTCCCGCCAAAAATGGCAAATATTACAAAATCGTAATTCCTTTGCTTGAGCAGTTGGCAGCCTTGACACAAAAAACAAGACTCCCAGATTCAGCTTCGCAGCCAACATATTGACATGGGCATTTCTGAAATTGATCCTGGTGTGAACTGCAAGGGCCTCCTCGTGGGATATGGACATTCATGCTTGAAAATTGTGTTAACAATGAGTCATTTGAGCGAGAAGAAATTTCTCAATGATAAAGTCTTAAGATTCTACCGAATGTGTCAATGTCAAACGTTATGTGTATTTGTTTCGTGACTAAAATACAGGCAGCCATTTGATTTCTTTTCGGCACAGCCTTGAAGATCAAGATCACATGAGGAAGATCACCAAATGCAAGGAGGTCGGCAGTGGTTGTCGTTTTTTTTAAAAGGAAGTCAAGGTCAAAAAACTCCTCGGACAATTCTTCACGACAGGAATCTTGCGCAAAATCAAGTCAAGGCTAGGCGCAATCATCATTCAAGAAAGCATGCGCAGGGAGAATGTCCTCATGAACTGCCAGTCAGACCAGGTGTTTGAAGACAGCAATCAGCAAACCATCCAAGCAACGTCAGCAACATCAGCAGAACGGAATTGGTTAGCTGTGCGTATTTGGATCGAAGGGTTCAATATGCATGTAGCACCTGCAAAGGTTAGCACCTGCAAAGGTTGCATTGCCACCACTCGGAAGCAACATCCAATCAAACCCTGGATAACAAAACGTAACAAGACTATATGGATTCAGCAGAGCCGGCACATCTTTAACAACCTGTCTGGAAATACCGTTTTTTTTGCTTTCGGGATATCTGGTGCTTGTATTTTGCGTTTTTGTTGAAAAAAGTATGTCGCGCATTTTGTGCAATTTTGTATTTGCATCGAAGGATGAACCTTGCAATCCGCACACCCAAAATGCTCTTTTAACGCATGGCACTATGCTGCCGGTGTGGTCGTCGGACCGTGCTCATGCTGGGCGTTGCTTGGCAAAAGCGGATTGTCGATTTACAAGTAGCAAAACAGCGATGGGATTGAAAAAAAAAGTGGCCCGGGCCACATGGAAAAGGGACACCTGTGCATTTGTTGATGGGTTTTTCGGTTGCCGATATTTCCCAAGGTTCAACCTGGTGTGATATGTCTTTTTTGACATGGGGAAACAGTCACCTTCGCAACTTACGATGTTCTTCATGCAATGGAGACCCAGGCTTTGGCATCGAGCGGTCTTCTCTATTTGAACAGTGGGTGTTGGCCCCAGAATGTTCTTTATAGGTCTATTGGGGCAGAAAAAAATCACACCTTTTGCATTGTGATTTGATAAACTGATGTAATATAATTTTAGTTCGGAGAGCAAAAATCATTCGGTGATTTCACACCACCGTTTACGTGTTGTCCTGTCACCGGACTCTCGAGCCACTCAGACAAAAGTCCTTGAAACGGGTTTTTGTTACAACAGCAGTGTGATTTATCATGCAACGAGGTTTCAGACTCCGGCAAGGCTCAACTTGATTACGGTAGAGTCAAGACATCCAATGAGTGACCCGAAATGTAAAACCACTTTCAGAAGCTGCAGTTGATGAAACCAAAGAGGTTTTTGTTGGTGCTTAATTTTGCTGATATTTGTCAAATATTTTGCCACTGTTGGGGGCTTGAGTTTGGGGCCCAACAAGGACACCAAACTCGGCCCAAGATGAAATGATTGATGATAGCAATCGCTAAACCCGCAAAAACCCGTCGCAGGCCAAGCACCGACACCGACAGCAAGACATTCCCCGTAGCGGCCCCCGTGGCGGCCCCCGTGGCGGCCACCGTGGTGCCGGTGCCTAGTCAGCTGGAGCATGGACAAGATTCCAGCTGTCCACCCCTTCTTTCTGATACACGGCCATATTGGCCTAGAAAGCATGATGTGCAAGGTACTTTCAAGGCAACGAGTCTTCATGAAACAACTACTTGGACATCGCGTGACATTGAGATCATCTCCAAGACAAGATGATCAGAACCTGAACTTGGTAAACTCTTGCGTTGGCCCTGCAGAGACAGCTCTGGTTTCCTCAACTTGCACGGTAACAGGACGATCTTTTCAGCAAGTGACTTGGTGGCCTATGAAGCATCGATTCATTGTATTTGTAAGCAGAAACACAGATTTTGCTGATTGCCATCAGTTTCATACCATTTGGAACCGCATGACTTGAAGAACATCTGAAGTGAAATAGAGATGACGAACTGTCACTTGTATTTGATGTTAAGGTCTGAAAGTGAAACTGCCTCAGTGTGGGAGCAACTTCACAAGATCTTGGCTGCCTTGTGAAGTGAAGGGTGCCTCTGGTTGATGAGTTAGATTTTGAAAAGCTGGGATTGAACATGGAAAGTCTCTATGCAAAACAAACAGGGACTGATTTTTATTGCTCAGAGTAAACTCATAGCTTCCTACTGGAAAACTTCCACTTTTCATGGTTTTGGGCAGATGTGTCTTTCCGAGGTGTTGTGCTCAATGATGCTCAAACTCGGAGGCCCATGGCACAAGTCTCAGCAGCTCACGCAGCTTCAACCTGTCTCGGAAGCTCACGCAGCTTTCACCTTTCTTTGAGATCGACAGCACGGTCTTTTCAGCAAGTGACTTGGCGGCCTGTGAAGCATCGATTTGTTGAATTTGGCTTGATTTATTGTACTTGTGAGCAGAAACGCAGATTTTGCTGATTGCCATCAAAATCATAGCATTTGAAACCGGATGACTTGAAGAACATCTGAAGTGAAATAGAGGTGACGAACTGTCACTTGTATTTGATGTTAAGGTCTGAAAGTGAAACTGCCTCAGTGTGGGAGCAACTTCACAAGATCTTGGCTGCCTTGTGAAGTGAAGGGTGCCTCTGGTTGATGAGTTAGATTTTGAAAAGCTGGGATTGAACATGGGAAAGTCTCTATGCTAAACTGCCAAACAAAAAAGTTGACCGCTGCGCCTTTCCAAGGCTTCGTGCATGTGAAGCTCAAACATCAGCCTGCAAAGTACCGGAAGGAAAAAAAGTCACTAATTTGCCTTGTGTTGGCACGGTATGCTGCATGTGGATGAAGGCCATAAACTTCTGGAACCAACTTTGGCAGAATTGAGTGATCTTTATTCAAAAACAAAGGAAGATGCTGTCCCTTCAACAAGTCCTACAGAATATTCTGGAACTTACAGAATGATCCTTTGAACTTTCTGGCCATGCCAGATCGTAGACAGACGAGAAATGGCCAGATGCTGTTGCATGTGTTTGCCCCTGCCACATCAAGAAAGGGACTCCTATCATTCTGGTGAAGAGTCCTTTGCAAATATTCGGTTCGGTTAATATCTTTTATCCTTTTACATCCTTTCATATCATTTCGTATCATCTTGGTGAAGAATCCTTGCATTTCATATCATGTCATCTCATCTCTAGCAGCTTTACTTGATTTGATTTGAAGGAACGATCCTTATGCTGATAAATGATACGATTCGATCTTTGTCAGGCTCGCAGCGTCAGAATTTTACCATTTGCATTTAAGATCTGTTTGGTGGATGATTTTGGACATTTTACCAGCCAGAAAAATCTTGAAAGAAGGTGGTGTCCCATGGAGTCCACTGTGGCGAAGTTGTGGTGCAAAACAAAATTACAGTTTACAACAAGTGGAGTAGGTGAAAATTCGAACCATTTTGCCGCCTAATTTCCGTTAAATATCATTTTCACCACTATATCTAAGATTACTTTGCCAGTTAATGACAACACACTCTTTGTTGTTTGGCTACACATGCCCATGATCACTCTTAAGAGGCAGCATGAATTTAAACATATTCAAAAGTCATATTATACATTCATTCAGAGCGAGTAGTTTACACCTTCCACTGGAGGGACCTGCCATCAACGTTCCATCCAATTCATTGAGCACTTAAGAGTCGCCTCTCTATTCTTTGGGGAACATTTTGGGGATCACGTGCACTGCCGCAATGGTCGAGTACCTGTCAGTCGGTATGAAGCTTTCTGCGATGTACGCCCATGACGGCAAGTACTATTACGGAGAAGTGGTTTCTCTTTCCAACTCGGCCAAGAAGAAGAAGACCCCAGCACCTCGGCGAAATCAAATATATTTATATAGTGATGAAATTACCGGTAGTACCGCACGAGGCGGTGGCGGAATTTTCAAAAAGAGGAAACGTATAGGAGAGATTGGTTGTTGCGAATCACGGATGACAAAGCAAAAACACTGAAGGATCGAACTGTCCAACTGTGTGACTGACTAACTGCCGAACTGTCCAACTGATTAACTGACTAACTGGCTAGTAGTTAGTTAGTGAGTGAGTTCGTTAGTTAGTTGGTTAGTTGACAACTTAGTTAGTTAGCTAGCTAGTTAGTTAGTTAGTTAGTTAGTTAGCTGACTAGTTTGTTAGTTAGTTAGTTAGCTAGCTAGCTAGTTAGTTAGTTAGTTAGTTAGTTAATTAGTTAGTTAGTTAGTTAATCAGTTAGTCTAGTTAGTTTAGTTCGTTCGTGCGTTCGTTCGTTCGTTCGTTCGTTCGTTCGTTCGTTCGTTCGTTCGTTCGTTCCTTTGTTCGTTCGTTCGTTCGTTAGTTAGTAAGTTAGTTAGTTAGGTAGTTAGGTAGTTAGGTAGTTAGGTAGTTGGTTGGTTAGTTAGTTAGTCTAGTTAGTCTAGTTAGTTAGTTAGTTAGTTAGGTAGTTAGTTAGTTAGTCAGTCAGTTAGTTAGTTAGATAGTTAGTTAGTTAGTTAGTTAGTTGCTAGTTAGTGAGTAACTTAGTTAGTTAGTGAGTCAGGTAGTTAGTTAGTTAGTTAGTTAGTTAGTTAGCTAGTTAGTTAGCTGACTAGTTAGTCAGTTAGTTAGTTAGTTAGTTAGAAAAGTTAGTTAGTTGGTTAGTTAACTAGTTAGTAAGTAAGTAAGTTAGTGA